>JANHFT010009513.1:278099-291531 GCA_032467955.1 Pseudoxenodon macrops
TAGATAGATAGATAGATAGATAGATAGATAGATAGATAGATAGATAGATAGATAGATAGATAGATAGATAGACAGATTGAAAGATAGATGACAGATAGATGACAGATAGTTGATAGATAGATAGATAGATAGATAGATAGATAGATAGATCTATTTAAACTTTAAAAATAAATATATGTAGAGAACTAGAAATCAACCTATAAATACCCATGAACTTGGCAGAATGGATTTGTAATAATTCAAACGTCACCTAAAGCACCCGTAGTTGTTATGTATGTGACTAAATGAGGGACTCAGATTTTTCTTAATGGCTGACACAAGTTTTCAGAATCAAAATTTAGATTCTGTTTACCGAACAACTACAACTAGAATATGGGTAAAGAGAACAAAGCTAAAACTTAATGAACACGAAGTACAATACAAGGTTTTTGAGCATATTGCAGATGTTTAAATCTCTTAGCTCCCCATGAGATTCTCACAGAACAGAGAGATGCTGTGTTTTTTTTTAGAATAAACAACATAAATGAGCGCTAATATTTGTAGAGAGAGAAGGGAAAGAAAAGCTTGATCTTATGGGTATTTGCAACCTGTTAGATTATACACCAGTTTCTCTCTTTTTCTTTTCTTTCTGATAACATTCGGTATCTCTTTGCAAAGATGCAGGTGGTTTGGCTGATAGTTGCAGGGAAAATTATAAAAATGCTAATTAGCTGCGGCACAAGCAGCTGTCTACAGCCCAGCAGATTTGAAATGACTCTAAGGCAGGGGAAGGGAGCATTCACTGACCCTTATAAGATTTCATTATACAATAAATTCTAACTCCTCCAAGATCAGTTTGTTTGCAAGAATTTCCCTCTCTCTCTTTCTCTTTTTCCCCCTCCACTGGTGTCCACATTCTCACCCGTCTCACTAACTCCCATTCCTGTAAATACAGACTCCAAGTCAAAATGTCAGGCCTCCCATCAGCAGGGCAGGCGGGGGAAGATGGAAGGAGATTCCTGTGGGAGTCAGTTGTATGTTTTGGAAAAGAGCCAAGATACCCAGGGAATTCAGCCTGGAGGAATAGGTTTTTATTTAGCCCTCCAGGCATTCAAGTCCTGCTTTTGCTCTTTGGCAATAAGGATTATGGATGAATAAGCATAAAGATATCTAGGCAACATTAAAAAAAAAAATCCACACACAATCCTTCACCATATCCAATCTCTTAACACCCTCCTGGCTTTGTGTACTGAAAGACCAAGTTATTTACTGGATAACTGAATTTCCACCACTCTAGACACATTCTTTCTTTTGTAAAATTAGAAATGTCAGATCGGTCTCTTTATTGATGTTCTTGATCATTGTGATTTTGCATTTTGATCATGAACGTGAGCACCGTTTTGTGCAAAGCTCGACAAAATGATCAGACGATCTTTGGATGTAGCACAGAGGCTATTTTTTTTATTGCTGCACATGCGCGAGGTGCAACCTTGAGTGAACCAGCAGCAAAACAACCCACAACCCACCCCTGATGTAGGGCCACAGCACATTAAAATAGCCCAGATGTATTTTGGGGTGAGGGCGGAATTTGATCATGCCAGCTTTCTGGCCATCATGGATTTGTAATGGATATTTAGCTAGTCTTTCTACTCTCTACTGCTGTGAAAGCAAGGAAGTTACTTTTTTCCAAAGCTGAAGGTATGGAATGAAAATTATGTTTTCCGTTCCATTGTAAATTGCTCTGGTTATACATATCTAAAATCAATCAAACAGGAACTGTGAATTCACCACTGAGTCCTGAAAACAGACAGCCCTCATTCACACTGGGCACCAATCTAAGATTTGTTTTGACTAAAGTTACATTTTCTCCCTGGCAATTTACAGCATCTTCTGGGGTCTCCCAAACATCATTGTGCCAAAGTAACACCTGCAAGGACAGGCATTATATCACTTCAACCACACTTGGGTAATGCTATAAAGATGCTTTATGGCACTAGTGAGGAAATCACCTTTATGTGATTTTTTTTAATGACTCCGCCTTAATTGATAAAACAAACCGCGGTTTATTTTTTACAGAAAAGCTGGTCTTGAAACTGACTGACTGAATGACTTCATTTAATCATAGCAAGTACTATCTGAACCCCGGTTTAATTATTTTCATTTTCTACCCATGTTTCTCATCAAAATAGAGAAGTACGTGGCAGTACATATTAGCCACCAGAGAAACCATTCCTCAGAATTAAGGAAGGCCGCTTGTTTTCCCCACAAATTTCTCATTCTTTCTGGCAGCCACATTCTCACACATATTGAGAGGTTAAACGGAGAACCACACACAAAACCTCCAGAGACACAAAAGCAAAGAGCCCACTGTACAAAAAGGAGAAAACACCTCTCACACACAGACTGGCAGACTAGTTCTTTACTGCTGCTGGGAAGTAGAGAAGCATCTGTATTCTGGCAGAAGAGAAGAGAAGGGAACAAAGCAAGAATTGGCCAGGCGAACCAGAATTATTTTAGTTCTCTGCCAGATTTGGCACTGGCTTATTCAACAAATCATGGTTTAGTTTTATTTTAGGCTCTATTAGAGGAAAAAAAGCTCATTGATGCTTTATTTTTCCTTAAATTACAAGATAAAAACATAACCTTAATTTTAAAAAAATACTGGCTGCAGTATTCTTATTTCTGTGCACTAAATCATTTCTTACTTTTTAGTAAGGAATGAAATATAGGGAGGTTTTTTTAAACAACAACAACAACAACCCCTCTTTTCAGTAGAGTACGGAAACATACGACAACCATATAATTATATTTAGAAAATATGAATGTAGGAGTGAGTTATTTAGCTGTAATATATATATATATTTGCCAGTATGAAGGAGAAGAGAACTAGTGTCAGTCTAATATTAAAAATATGATGTTGAGAAGAGTGAGACACTCCTTACGTTTTATAATTCAGTATTTGTCTCGAGTTAATTTGAATTTCAAAACTTGTTTAGTTGCTTAATCTTTTAAAACAATGTATAATTTAGGAAGGGTGATTTTCAAAATTCTGGAGAATTGGAGACATTAGTGAACTGCAAGTTGAAGGTTCCTGAAGCAATTAAAACAGATATAAACTTTTAACTCAGGTAGAAAAAATATTTTTCCCCATACGGTAGTTCATTATTAACTTGCATTTTAAGAGAATCTGTCTGGAAAATCCATCCTACGTGTACAATAGAAAGTAGATAAAGGCCGGATGCCAATATTCTGTTTAACTTTTCTTTTGTTTAATCTTAAAAACAGTTGCTAGTGATATATAAAGTTATTTTTCATTTAATAAAGCTTCTAGAAATTTAAATTACAGAAAAGCAAAGTGCATCTGAAAAAAAACTCCTAAGCAGAAGAGCGACTCCATAGGGGAACCAATTCCTCAGAGAGATAATGGACTCCCCTTCACTCTAGTATTGAATCAGAGGATAAAAAGCCTTCTATCTTATCTGCCTGAGATGTTTTAATTTCAGCTCCTGCAATATACAGGAGATTGTACTCAACGGCTAAATGGCCTCTACCCTAGTTCATTTGCAGGGCATCCACTAAAAACACAATATAATTTAATCCATTCATTAAAAGATATGCTGTTTAATCTTAAAGACCATGATCTTCAGATCCGTATAGTTTGGTATGAGTAATGTACTTGTTAACTGATGAACAAGTTCTGTTTTAGCTTGTAGACCATTTCAGTGTTCCATCTTCCTTTTGGAGCAGAACATAGTAATTCTAAAGGGTCTATATTCAACCTCATTCATGTTAGTGGTGAGATTTGCCCTACAAATTAGCACCCTTTCCAGAGCAACTCATATTAAGCTTTGCCTTTTAAATTTCAGAATTCCATTAGGCACAACCTGTCCTTGAATAAGTGCTTCATCAAGGTACCACGAGAGAAAGATGAACCGGGAAAAGGTGGCTTCTGGAAGATTGATCCTCAGTATGCAGACAGACTGATGAATGGAGCTTTCAAAAAACGCAGGATGCCCCCTGTGCAGATACATCCAGCCTTCACCGGAAGAATCCAACAGGATGCCAGTTCCAGTTCTTCAGCTCACCAATCGGCAACCTCTTGGAAAAACAGCAGCATTCTGAAGATCAATGTAGAGTCCCAGCAGCTGCTCAAAGAATTTGAAGAAGTGACCAGTGACCAGAACTGGAACCCAGCAGATGGAAAAATGAGCCATAAACGCAAGCAGCCCCTGCCAAAGCGAATGTATAAGGCAGCCCGCTTCTCCAGCTCCCCTATGCTTACTCAGGAAGAACAGACAGAGCTTGGCTCTCTCAAAGGTGATTTTGACTGGGAGGCTATCTTTGATACCACCTTAAATGGTGATTTCTCTACCTTTGAGGATCTGGAAATTACTCCTCCAATCAGCCCGATAACCAGGGATGTAGACTTGACAGTGCATGGAAGACATATTGATTGCCCACAGGAGTGGTGCCCAGCTGGGCAAGATTACGTGCTCACAGAATCTAACCAGAGTAGCTTGGACTTTGATGAAACATTTATTGCCACTTCTTTTCTTCAGCATCCCTGGGATGAAGGGAGAAATGATTACCTCTCAAATTCTGTCAACATGGATCCACTATTTGAACTCAATGACCCTTCTTTGCAAACAGAAATGAATGACTGGAGCAATGCTGGGTGTCTTTAATGAAAGACAGTTCCCTGATTGGAAGGTTCAAGATTAAACAACTCTAAGAACAAGATGGTTCCAGAGCTGCAGGACTTGACAAAAGGAAGACTCCATGAACAAATGAGACAGCTTTAGTATTGAGACATGCTGTCTCACTGAAAAGTTAGGGTGGGGGAAAAAGAAGATCTGGATAATTGGGGCTGGATGTATCTAAAAGTAACACATTTGATATGGGGAACACTATACCCCAACAGATAACAAATAATAATAATACAGTGTCTATTTGTGTTCTTTTAAAGAAATACAGGTTTTTTTTCTATTTGGGGCAAGAGGGAAATGAAAAGGGGATAATTTCTTTGTGGGAGAAGGGAGGACATTTGAAGAGGTTAGAAGAGCAGGCCTTTTCTGATGATTAGGGTATATTAGATCGTTTCCTCTTCCTTCTTTCTTTCCTTTCTTGGGTAAGTATGCTTGTATTTGTTTTTCCCAGGGAAGATCTCTAGCTAAAACATAGGACAATCTAGCAGGCAAGTACAATTTCCATCTCTGTTCAAGGAGTTGCAACCACCTGTCTACCACACTAGATCAATTTAGATTTTAAAACTTATATGCTTTGAAATAAATCAATAGGTCAAGTTGTTTCAAGCTTTTAAAACAGAAGCTATTATCTATCTATAGACCTGTAATGGAAGTTATATTTTTAGCTACAGAGGGCACAATCAGTAGAGTATTGGGTTGGGTAGGGAGGGAGGGAGGACTATTTGTAATAATGGAAATTCAGATTGAAGTGTATCAAATGCTTGTTATTCAGAGGGAAATATAATACATAAGTGGGAACATCTGCCACTAGATTTTTAAAAAATCTATACATGGGACTTGATTTACTCTAGATGTTCCTTTTTACTTATTTTTGTATCTAAAATACTTCTTGACTGACTCTGTACGCTGTAATACCTAGACATAAAAGTCAAAGTAGGTAAACCCTCTGATGTTAAAGTTTATTTTAAAAACATTACACCTTTTTCTAAGTAGAGCTTATGAAGGGATTTGTGGCATGCTTCAACAACTCAGTCATCAGTTCAGTTGGCTGATTATGTAGGGCTCTATTTTCTTGTCTTTTGATCAACCATCAGAATGGCTAAAACATTTCTCTGCTTTAAGTTATGCCTTGCTTATGTGACTCACCAACCAGTAGCAGTGTAGAACTGATTAATGTAAGCAAACCAAAACTACTCATATTTGTCATGTTCTTTTGTGTTTCTACACTAAAGCAAACCACTATAGACCACTATACATACAGCAGAAAATACTAAAGAAAGAACAACTTAAATCTTCACTCTGATTAATTACTTTTGATTTTGAACTAAAACTGAACTTTCTTGTCATCTAACTAGGCACTTTTAGCCTAGAATCAGCTGTCATAATAGCCTTTGAATGTATTCAAATAAAGTAAAATGAGGATATTTAGGGTAGTTATGGAAAATATGTGTTGAAAAATAATAGCCTTATTAGAGACACCACAATGGTATTTCATAGATGTTAACTTTTTAAAAGAGCTGTTCAATGGGGCCATTCGGGTTAAGGCTCAGCCTCCAAATAGAATTTACAGTACAGAAAAATTCCGCACCATTTTTTCTTGCCTACATATCTTTAAAGCTGTTAACCTAAGTGCTACAAAATGCATTTTGAAATATGTATATTTTCATACACTTAGTCTCTCCTAACAAACCTCTGGTGTGGAAAGTGTCACATCCTCAGGGCAAAAGTTATGGTGCTACATTACAGCAAATACAATGATTTGTGTGTGATTAAAAAACACTCTTCTGATCAGATCTGTACAGAGAAAACAAAAACACGTGCCCGTTAGATTATGTGAATGAAAGAGCTCAATTTGGACATTTTGCAGGCTCTTAATTTTAGAAATTACTCACATCATGGATACACGTATTATCTTCCGCAGAAACAGAGAATCTAAATTTAGAGCTTTGTGCTGTGCCACAAATATTAGTGCTGAACTCACATTTAGTCTGCACAGAAAAATGTATTATTAGTTTGTAATACCTTTAGCACCACAAAGGTTTTTAACTATTCTCATAGTGATCCCGCTCTCAGTTGCCCCCCCCCCCACTCCTCTATAAAGGTTTCAAGGCCTTTCCAAAGCAACTGGAGAGTAAGCGTGAGCGAGGCATGCACAATAAATGTGCGTGTGATTTTGGTTTGGTTTGCACTGCCTACATGATTTCTCCTGAGGCTTCTGATCATGCAGCATGAAAGTCAATAGTCTGTATTTGGAGGAAATGCAGTATTTTCCTCAATCTGTACTGAGCAGTCTAGAAGAAAATGGATGATCAACTGGCAGTTTCTAGACTGCATCCATTGTCAATGGTGCACTCTCCAAGAGTCTGCGGGTTTTTGTGGCCTGCAGTTTTGGGCAACACCAAATTAGGTCTCCATTTAAAGAAAATGAAGTACACACACTCATGATTCTTCTGTAACAATTTTGAGGTATATGGGAAAAGCTTGGAAATATTCCCTGAAATAAACTTGTATATCAAATTGGTAGTGCAAAAAAATAATAATTAAAAATAGTACCGGTACTACTTTCCTTCACCCTATCCAGCATTAAATATATTCTTTGCAACTTCCAGTAGCTGACTTTTCAAGACAATCTGAAAAGGATGAAGGATTATGGCAGTTTTAGGAACCTGGCTGTACCTATTCTAAAATATATTGCTTCCATAGGTCTAAGGAGCTGAAAAGGTACAGTCACTGTGGGATGAAGTACATTCCTATTATTTCATAAAAGATGTGGGACCGCTGGTAATAATAGTGTTGGTAAAAACAATTATGCTTCCTGGCATTGAATAAGATTCAGCCCACAAATTTATTTGTTGTGGAAGAATTGTAGGATATTTTAGCATCAGAGGTATCCCCATTATTATTTTCAGGTTCTAACCCCCTTCTTTCTTAATCAAAATACAGTCAACTTACTGGTAATTAAAATATTAGATCTTTTTTAAATTTAGGGAAAGGGGAATCTGTGAATGAGAAAGAAGCTTTGCTGTTGAAAACAATATGAGCAGTCTTAACCATATCAGAAGATACATGTGCATGATTCTTTTTTAAATTAAAAAAAATGGAATAACTGCTGAAAAACCTCTATTTTTAGTAAGTGATGGAATAACATAGAATTGAAAAGTAATGTGAAACTGGAATTTATGTGCAAAATGGACCATCTGTACAGCATCAGTTTTGAAACAACCGAGGACTAATACGTCACATTTAAAATTAGGAATATTGTAATTCCATGAATTCAGATTTGAAATTGGTTCACTAATAATTGTGATCTATACAGATTTTAGTCTTTTAAAATCCTGTTGGTTTAACTACACTTTTCTACTGAGGTCAGTTAAGTTAATACACATTGGATCTGGCTTTGTCCAGCCCAATTTTTTTTTACCATAGGATATGGCACTTCAAAATGCAGCCCTGCCCATGACCACATAAAGCAAATAATTTGAGGCATCTGAATAATAGCTTACCTTTCCCTTACCAATAATTGCATAGAAATGTAGTTTAGCAATATGGTTAAAGCTGCAACTTTATGTACATTTGCTGTCTTTATATTCAAATTAATTGGAGCTTTGCTATTGATTTCTATAGGTTATATACAATGACTCCAGCCTAATTTAGAAGCCTGTGACAGTTGTATATTCTAATTTAAATGTTCTAATTAGGTAATCGAACTAATGTTTATTTTGTAAATTTAGAATCCTGAATTTGTTTCAGCTCTTTTCAGCAGAAGCAGATGCCAGTGAAACTGGTCTGTGTTTCTGGATTGACTGTTGCTGAAAACTCTGCTTCCATTCTCCTTTTTTGAAAGTAATAGTAATAATAAACATAATGTCAGCATTTTGGACCACCGGCTGCTGTCAAGATTAAGTGAGGTACTATGGAGCAAAGCCAGTTTGCTATTGGAACAAGTTGAGAGCTTTCTCTGAATGGCTATAGTACAAATGTAAAGCCTCTGTAATGGTTCAGCCTCTTTAATTCCCAATCAAGGAACTCTAACCGTTATAACTCAGTGAATGGCAGTGAACCTGTCAATTATATCTCTGCACCTGACAGAACTACAGTTCCACGAGAACTCTTAACAGGATACCGAAGAGTGAAAATGAGTAATTTCTATGCAGGTGGCTTTTATGCTGTACTGTTTTCCATAGCAAGTTCCACATTGTATTTGCATCCAGGATTTCACGCTGCAATGGGTAGCATGCTTTCATTTTAGGCTTTGTGTTCATAGATTTACTACTAAGTTCTGTCAAAACTAGTGGCTGTAATATAGCGCTGACAGAACTTGAGTCTGGTTTCAAATCTGTCTCACTTTGTAGATTTAGTTATTTCTTCAGTCATCGTTCACTTGTGAAATTGCTCCAGGAGTGGGTTGAACTATCAAACCTGGAGAAGTGCACTGCACATCCTTCAAGACCGTGGAAACTTACTGGCAATGAGATCATACCATTGCTGGATATCAAACCAGACATGGGGGAGAGGGGGAGCATTGGTTGGTTTTGCTTTTTCTTAACATAATTATTTCTTTTCTGTTCCATTTTAATGGCTTGGATTGGGGTTTGTTTCCTACTCATGTTGAAAAACGGCAACAATACGTGTGCAATTTAACTATGGAAAGCTGTTTGCTATTTAAAAAATAAATAAAAACAAAACATTGGTACACTTTGTTTCCTGCTCTATAATATATTAAAAGTCATTTGTTGTTCTCAGCAGTGCTCTGCGAGGATAGTCAAAAGCAAGTATGCAGAGCAAAATACAGCATTTCCACTAGTAACACGGAGGCCATCAGATTATACGGTCATTATGCATCATTACACAGAAGCAATCTCATTAGCAGAAGTATATCTGATGCAATGATGTCCACTCTAAATGGGATCCAAGACACTTGCTCCTGAAGTTTGTTTCAGCCGGGCAACTTAAAGTTGTCCTTAATTCTGGAATAATTGCAAGAGTCTTCGTTGAATCTGTAAAGTCGAAATAGCCCTCTGAGGCTATTTAGCTTGTGATATATAGCCAAAGCAATCTGATCTATCAAGAGATCGTTCTATATTCCTGGAGACCACATCTACTGACTACTTCTGAAACAGCTACTGCTATCACCAGTACAACCGACTTGTGATTCTATGCCCAGCTGCGACCTCCAGTTCTTCCTGTGGTGCTCAAATGTATTTTTTCTCTCTCCCACTCCTGCAAAAACTTAAAGCTGATATGAAATATGCTGCAGTGGACCTCATTTAATCCCTTTCCCCACAATGCACACAGAAGAATACCAGGGAGTGTCTTCTTGGTCTTGCACCACTTCAAGGTCAACTCTGGAGCTTTCTAATCCCACACCAGTGGTTTGGGCGAGCCGATTCATTCCTAATTCTGCTTCTG
This sequence comes from Pseudoxenodon macrops, assembly GCA_032467955.1. Taxonomy (NCBI): domain Eukaryota; kingdom Metazoa; phylum Chordata; class Lepidosauria; order Squamata; family Pseudoxenodontidae; genus Pseudoxenodon; species Pseudoxenodon macrops. Next base: position 288,194 of record JANHFT010009513.1, read on the forward strand.
TGGAACTTATATCCAAGTTGATTCCCTCCCTCACTTCACCTCTGTATATCTTGAAAGCAATCCATTTTGCCCTTGGTGAGGAGTGCCATTCACTTCAATGTGCTTCCTACCTCTTGGGCTTAAATTAACCATTGCTTGCTTTCCCTCAAGTAGCGATTCAACATCTTGTCCTATACCTTGTCTCTTCCTGCTTTCCTTGTTAGAGTTTATCTCCCCCATCACTCAATCCAGCGGCTATATCAGCATGCAATTGTAGTTGCAGCTACCGGAAAATGTGCCAACTTGCAAAACTGATGAGATGCTATCACTTCCCCTTCACAATTCATAGCTACTTTTAAATGAAATAGGGACGAGGCATTTGGGAAGCTTTCAGACCCCTTCAGGGCTGTTGTCAGTCTTTTTTAAATAATCAATTTACCTCAGATAGCTTCACTTCATAGCAACCTCTCAAAAGTTGTTTTTTTTAAAATCTTTAGATAAAGACAAATGCCTCCTGTACTAAAAGACTCGGAACAGGGGACACTCAGTTGTTTTATTTTGTGTGGAATGAAGGAGATATTTGCTATACCACAGTTGATTATAGCTCAGGGAGGAGAGCACAGATGATATGATCCCATTGGTCAGATGGAGGAAAAGGGGGTTTAGCATCAACTGAGTTATAATCTCTTCATCAATTCAAGGTTGGCAAATGCATAAGTGATTGTGGGGGTCACTCTGAAATAGCTTTGGGAGAGATGGGGAGATGAGGAAACCGATGATTGGGAATTGCACGGAGCTTTATCCCGAGCTTATTCACTTCCACTATTCAGTCAGTAATAACCAAATAAATATGTACAAACTGCATTTCTTTGTAATATATATATTATAGTCAGCTCAGGAATTTTTGGATTTGAGGATGGTCTCAGGATGTCAAAAATTTCAGAAAATGCCAAACGTGACTCTGTTGGCATGTCCGTCCGTCTGTCTGTCTTTCTGTCTGTCTCTCTCTCTCTCTCTCACACACACACAAAAGAGAAACATTTCCCTGTCTCTCTCCCACACTGAACAGCAGCTCTTGGCAGTTACGCTGAGGCTGGGCCTGATGTAGAGTAGAGGCCTCAGCTTCTGCCCTAGCACAACTCTTTTTACTCAAGAAGGCCACCTTGTGCCGTTCCCCAAGGCAATTGCCCCTGCGGCTCAGCGATCCTCAGAATCTATCATGCCACTTACCTTCAGGCAATACTTTCTTTCTGTTGACAGACCACTGTGGATTACATGAGGCTGCTCCGGGTCGCACGAGGCCTTCGTTCTTGAATTGGCTTTGGAGAATACTCCTCCACAGCTTCTTCAGCTTCCAAAAACCACACAGCAGCATGCCTTGTGTGAGTTTCCAAGTATACCCCATTCTCTCATTACCTCTACAGCCTTCAAAAATCATATGAGAACAAGGCATGCTTTCAAGAATAGTTGGTGTTGGTCAACACTGGCATGTCACCCAAAAACATCATGACATGTCACCTTTGATACACATGATAGCTTCACCACCAGAGCACTAAATCATCCTTCCCTAATGTGACTGAGGGACTGAGATTTCAAATTACAAAAGGACTGAGATTTCAAATTACAATATTGTTTTAAAATCACGATTGAAAAATACAACAATGCACGTTTAAAATCTCAATGTAGAAGCATGACAAGACAGAAAATTAAATAAAATAAAACTGATAAAAATCACTGCAAATAAGGCAGCGATATGAAAAATTGAAGTGAACAACTTCAGGGTGTATGGAGCTCTCAAAAGGGATCAGTCATTAAAAGGGTGAACTTTTTAGCTGGTTTACGAAGGAGTGGGAAACTTACTTCATATAAAAGCTTTATAGATTTTTCTACAAGCCAGTCAGATTCATATGGAAGCAAGCAGTTCCAAGCCATCTAATTCTTTAAAGGTCATCACTAGCATCCTGGGCAAAGCTTGGGATAGAGACAATACATTTAGAATAAGAATAGGGCGATGTGCTCTGATTTTCATATGCCAACCAAAACCCTCCCTGGTAACTATATCAGTTGGCAAATTTTCAGAATAGGACTTATTATGTGTCAACAAAGAATGAATTTGAACCAGCCTATCCCTACCAGCTCATGCTCATCTACTTAACAAAACTATTCTACAGCAAGGATACACCATCCTCTATACATGGGTCCAATGCCTTTCAATGGGAATAGTTCTTATTACCCTTCAAAAGGCAAGATTCTGCAGTTATTTGCTTTGTAGGACATAATTAGCAAAGCAATATGCAATAATATTTGTCTAAAATCAATTCAAATGCATACATTAAGGCACCATGATGAAAAAAAACCTGTAAGATATATAGAACCACAAAAGGGAGCATAAAATTAAAACTGAAAGCTTTATAAGTAGTGCAAAACTAAACCTCATGAAATATATCTAGGAAACATGTTTAGCAATATAAGCATATCGTTAGAAAATTTACATATTTTGCTTTATGGTATTTAAAAAAAAGAAAACTTCAGCTTTTTTGCCTTTCTGATAAGTTTAAGGTTTTCCAAGTAGACTGAGAAATCTCTTATTTCTTCCACTCCCTCTTATCTCTTCTCTCTCTTACTTCATAGTAGCCATATTTTCTTTTTGTTTTTTACATATAATTTTATTAAGAATTTTGATTACATAAGTAAAAACAAAAGTAAACTAAACTTAGAGAAAGAGAGTTGAAAAGAATAAAAAGTGCAGAGAAAAAGGGAAACAAAGAATACAAAGAGAAGAAAGAATGCGATAAAAAGAAAACAAACATCTGCATTTTCTACAATGTACAGAGCTGGGGGGTAAAGGACAAGAAACTGGGTACCCATATGAATGAAGCACTAGTGCAAGACTACAAAAAAGATGCTAATAAATGAAACCACCTGAGGTTAATTATGATCAGAAGCAATTGGTTCTGGGAACCTGGGAGGGGGGAATAGGACATGAAAGGTTAGTGAGGATGGCCTGTCAATGATCCTTGAAGACATTGGATGAGCAAAGGGAGAGAGAGAGAGCAGCTCAGGTTACAAAGGCACCAGGTCAAAATAGCCAGTGTAAAGGACACATGGGGAGATGGTGCTCCATTTCCATAGTAAGGCAGCTCTATATGGATGACATTCATACGCCCTAATTCCATAGGTGGGTTCCTGCCGGTTCGGACCAGTTCGTTAGAACCGGTAGCAGGAATTTCCCCCCCACTCGCTGAACTGGCAGTGACGGCTGGCTGGACACGCCCCCGAACTGATCCTCAGGCTGGAAATTGATCCTCCAGGTGAAAAGTGCCTTGAAAATAACCCTTTGCGCATGCGCAAAGCCTCCT
>JANHFT010009518.1:4736-16609 GCA_032467955.1 Pseudoxenodon macrops
TGGGAGTTGAAGTCCACGAGTCTTAAAGTTGCCAAGGTTGCACTAGTCCTGCACTAGGGCAAGGCTTCACAAAGACACCTGGAATGAGGAAGAATTTGAACCACTTGGTCTTGAGAAAGTAGACAGGTTGCTCAATGCTGTAAGTGTGACCACCTTTGTGTTAGATTCATGTCCCTCCCGATCTTCTTGGAGGTTGACATGTGGTTTGATCCAAGCTGTGATAAATGTGGGTAAAGGTTCATTCTCCAAGCGTGTGGGTTGGCTTCCAAACATTTCATTACCAGGCTAGGTAACATCTTCAGCAGAGCTTAGGGCCATGATGGCGAACCTGTGACACGCGGAGCCATATCTGAGGGCACGCGAGACGTTGCCCTATGTCAGTTCCAGCTCGCATGTGCATGCTGGCCAGCTGATTTTCAGCTTTCTGGAGGGCAGGGAAGGTGATTTTTGCCCTTCCAAGGTGTCAGGAAGCCCACCTCAGCCCCTCGAGGTCAAACACAACCCTGATGTGGCACCTCAATGAAATCGAGTTTGACACCCTTGTTCTAGAGCAAGACAGACCATCAAACAAGCTAAGACATGTTATCAACCAGTGGTTTTTCCTCTATAACCACCTCCACAAAGCTACGCAGTGGCGGGATCAAAATACAAGGTAGTCTTCCAGTCCATGCTTTGAATAATAAAAGGCTGGATAAGGAAGAAAATAATAATTTCCCCTTTCTTTCTCTGCAAGGGACGGGAAACGACGCTGGTTTACTTCCCCCCCGTAGTTCCTGCCCTGCATCCGTCCAAGGTAGATCTAAATTAAAATCTTGTACGGTTTTCTTGATAATCTCCCTTGATGCCCCCGGAAGCTGTCAAATCTGTCGTGGAGTTTCCCCCTCTCGCGAAAGCTACAGATTCGCTCTTTGAATAGCATAAATGCCTCTACGTCCCTCTTAGAAATCGTAGCTCATTCCAACAGCACAACTGTCTAAGGAAGTTTTATGTGATTCCAAGTGGAATTATTCTCCAGAGTCACCTAAGATGGCCTTGTAGAACTGAAACGTATTCCCTGGGCGACTTGTATCCAAAAGGGAAAGAACAGCTTTGCGTTGTCTTGTTTTGTGTGCCTAATTATTGTCATATCTTTCCGGTACACTTGGCAAGTCCCATAGATGTTTTTGCGGCTCCCAGTAATCTATTCAAACGCTTATAATTGTTTCTGTTTTATAGAGGATTCTGGTCCCACTATAGTCCTTTCCCAACTGTTCAGAAGAACTGTTTTTAGCTTGCTTTTGTACAACGCACCTTATAGGAAGTTATGTGTTAATTATATCAGCTCTCCATCTTTCTGCTCCAGTCTTACCGACATCCAAATATGTTTGACGCTCCCATTAATTTCAAAGATCTCGAATATAATTAATTTGGGATTGGCTTGGGAATTAAAATCAGTGCTTTTCCTAGGCATTGGTGTTATATTATGCTGCTATTCTTGCCTTTATTTATTTAACATGATCAGGCTATTTTCCAAAGCACCTGAAGGCCAGACAAGGAATAAGAGATGGAAACTGACCAAGGAGAGATTCAACCTGGAAATAAGGAGGAACTTTCTGACAGTGAGAACAATCAACCAATGAAACAGAAGTTGCCTTCGGAGGTTGTGAGAGCTCCAACACTTGAGACATTCAAGATGAGATTGGACTGCCCTTTGTTGGAAATGGTGTAGGGTCTCCTGCTTAAGCAGGGGGTGGACTAGATGACCTACATGGTCCCTCTGTTAATCTGTTAAAAAAAGCTCCTCGGAACACCTTTCCATGTAATCTAAGACTAGCCTATGTATCAGGGGTCTCCAACCTTGGCAGCTGGCTGAGGAACTCTGGGAGTTAAAGACCACAAGTCTTAAAATTGCCAAGGTTGGAGCCCCCTGCTATATATCATCTTTGTCACTACCTGATAAATAGCCAGCAATAATATTGGATTCATATTATTAATTTCCAGAAAACCTCTGTTTGTAAATTTATCTTTTAATGAAACCGCAACGTATATTTGTTTTCAGTTTCGGTTCTCAAATTTAGGAGAGAATATTTAATTATGACATTTCCTCCCCATTGTTGGTTTGCCAAGGGAGCATTAAAAAGCCTGACCTTTTTGTTCCCACCTGGGGATAATCACAACAGATTTGAGATGTCATTGTCACCAGATCTTGGAAAAAAAGTGCAATGGAATCCAAGAGAGACTAATTAAATTATTTTCAGACCTGCCAGATTGTTATAGTCTTGTTTTCTTCAGTGTTTCAGAAGGATGAAATGACCAGGGGAATAAATGGGGGTGGGAAGAAGGGCAGTTACTGAATTTAAAGAATTCTAAAAAAATATATCAATCTGGTTTATTGTAAAATATACAGACTAAGGCATGATTTGCAAGATTAACATCCCAGTTTGCAGAATGGTTGATATTTGATGCTTCATAAAATATAGAAATAAGAAATAAAAACTAACCGCCTGAGGTCCACCTTTAATCAGTCTTTTCTTGTTTGCTTTTAGTTTTATGCTGCGAAGAGGGGAAACAAGGACTATATCCAGTGTTTAATTTCAAGATGTAATAATCTAATCATACTCTTTGTGGATAGCTTTCTTGTTTTCTTATTCTGTTGTTGCAAAAACCCTGAATTTCTGCCCTTCTCTTTCATCCTGGATGTTTGAGTTCACACAACATGCTAAACCTAAAGCCGAGTTAAGAAACCACAATTGCTTTCCTCACATATCATATGCTTAATTTACTAGATGCTTCATTTCAACCTTGGTTTAGGCCAATCTAGTGCTTGCTATATGAATACTAGCTGTTGGTGGTGCACCAGGGAAAAAACCATGGTTCCCTCTCTGTAGATTCCATGCTTGTGAAGATGAAGGTTAGACTATATAAATGGCCTCTTCAGACATGGATTTCGAATTCCTTATTTTGGAGTTGATTTTGGAACAAAATCAAACATATTACTGGTAAATCGAAAACATGCTAACAAGGGAAGCCAATGTGATGAGGAAAAGGCATCCTCCTGTTGATGCTAGGTGGCAGAAAGGATCTATTGGCACTATTTGATTTTTAGTTTTAGTTTACATTATTGTCATTGTAACTCGTCAGAGGTGGGTTCTGAAATCTTCTTACTACCGGTTCGCTCAGGGTAATGAGCGAGCACATGCGCGGCAGTCAAAAAATCCAAGATGGCGGCGCCTACAGAGCCACTGACATAACCAGCTCTGTGACATCATCACAGAGTTACGACCTACTCTATACAACCGGATAAAACCGGTAGGAACTCACCTCTGCACCTCGTACAACGAAATTAAATGCCATCTTCAGTGTACAGCATACATAAGAAAACTATAAAAAATAAAACAAAAGCACACATCCTTCACACTCTATACAATTGAATTGAAATTTACTTTCCAACAACTAGGAAATATCAAGTCGGAGTAACAACATCTTTGTTATTACTGGTAGATGTGGTTTTGGCTAAGTCCTGCAGAAGGATGCCATCAGAGAAATGTAGATTTTTTTAGCATTATTTCTGCATTACCAGGATTATCCCTGATTAAAAATCTGACTATAACTCAATGGCACAAGAGAATACCTTCATCTGAACTTGCCCAGTTTGATAGTGATCCTTTCCTACAGTCCATTAAAACTGGCTTCTGAACATCTGTCTAACTATGTACGTGATGAATCCTCTGCCATGTCCTGAAATGAAGGGCCTTTGTATTACAGGACGCAGAACTCTTTGGGAACTCATTTAACACCATAGATATAGCTTCTAGTTAAACCACCTCTTTTTAATTATCTTCATGGGCTTGTTTCTGCTCTCCCATCTGTTCTCTGATGTGTTTCTGTTCTCTTTCTATTTCATAAAAATCATCCCATTGGAAGGACCCAATCCTTTGCTCCCTTAAGAGACACAATTTGAAGGGCAGGAGACATTGACTGACCTATGACTCAGCTGTTGAAATGCTGTTGGGAGCATCTCCCAATTATGTCACTATTGGAAGAGTCTCTAGGGGCAGTAAAGAGGGGCAGATGGCAGCTATAGTTGAAAGGCCATTGCACAACTCCTCTGGTGCGCTAACCATATCCATTCCTGGATTGGGAGAGTGACTACTCAGAGTGACTCATGCTTTAATAACCTTTCTGTGGTATCTGCCTGTTCTGTAAGATCTGACAAAGTCCAGCATGCTTCTGGTTCTATCAAGTAATGACATCCAAGGGTATCCAGGAGGCATGCCTTCCCTCTTCTGCTCTTCTCTGGAATTCCTTGGCTGAAGTGGGCTGCAGCATGCCCTTCTGCTGGTACAAGTGGGACAGATCAATCACATTGGGGTGAGATGAATCCTCAAGTAGCTTGGATGTATGCCATAAGACTTTATAAGCAATAGCCAACACCTTGAATTGGACCCAGAAGCAAAGTGGCAGCCAGTGAAGCTCACATAACAAAGATGTTACATGGGCTACCCGAGGGCCCACGAGAACTGTCTGTGCAATCGAATTCTGAGCCAGTTGTAACTTCTGAATACTCTTCAAGGGTAGCCCCATGTAGAGCACATTGCAGTAATCCAGGTGAGGAATGATCAGGCCCTGAGTGACTGACTACAGAGTCTCATAGCCATGATTGCCATTCCTGTTCTTCAAGCAGGATTCAAGAGTCCAGGAGAATCCCCAGGTTGCACGCCAGTTCTGGAGCAAGGCTACCCCTTCCAGAACTAATGTTTTATTCTAATATAAACTGAATACAATTAAAATATAAGGGATCTTGACATTCTTATAACCCAGAAGGTCTCATTCACATGCATACCACACTGCTGTTTACTGAGAGTCTTTACTGCATTCCCCCTCCCCCTTATGTAATCAATGGCTGGTTAATCATAATAGAGGAGAGAGAGAGAGAGAGAGAGAGAGAGAGGAGGAGGAGAAGGCCTTCAGACTGTCCATCAACAGTGAGCATCTGGATGTGAGGCTGATGAGATATAGCTGATTACCTTCTTTCTCATTTTGCCTTTTATTTTATTTGAATTATATTTTTTATTAAAAAATTACTCATTCTTTTAAAGCACACCTACAAATAAAAATATGAAAAAAAATTCTCCTGCAATCTTTTGTTGATTCATAAAGGTTCACCTTATTTAAATATATTTTGAAGAGAAAATAGGCAGATGCACTGCTGCCCTGTAGATTCTAGGTAGGTCTTTTTACTCTTCGTCTCCGATTATCTGATTATTGTAAGTTCTATATCTAAAGTTATTTAAAAATATTGAGGAAAAAAACCCAGTGTTTAGCGATCCAGTTTGATGTAGTGGTGAAGGCACTAGGCTAAAAACAGAGAAACGGGGAGTTCTGATCCTGCCTTAGGCCCAAAACCAACTGGGTGACCTTGGGCCTGTCACTCTCTCCACCCTAGGAAGGAGGCAATGGCAAAACACTTCTGAAAATCATGCCAAGAAACCTACAGGAATCTATCCAGACAGGAGTCAACACTGACTCAAAGGCAACTCCCCACCAAGAACAAAAACAAATCACTTGTTGAAGAAAAAAAGTCTTGCAAGATCTCCAATATAGGAAACTATACTAGAATAACTTTGTCTGTCTGCCTTTTGCTCTTGCCAGCAGTATGTAGCCCACATAAAATTGGGTTTCTTAAATGATGCTCTGCAAAGAAACAATATTCCTGGGATAACCTGAGGTTGTTCTGTGAGCTGATCCCAAGAACTGGAAGAGTTTGGGATAGTGGGGGTGGGGTGTAGTTCTTACTTCTATAAGTCCTGTATTTACAAACGGGGACAAAAATGATGTTGGAAGTTCACTTTTCAAATGTTACATTGAACAAACAAATAAAATACAAATCACTAGAAGACTTCGAATGACAGCTCCCGGGGAATATAGACTCTCCTCCCCTTCTTCATTACACCTTTGTGAAAATAGATTTTCAGCTTTTGCTGCAATCAAGATTAAATATCAAAATAGGCTGAATGTTACTCCCACTCTAAGATATTCTTTCACAAATCTCTCTGCAGGTCTTTGAGAAATATGCCATCATAGGGAAGCTCATACATTGCATTAAATGTAAGGGAAAATAACAGTTATTATGAAAACATATCTGGTTTGGATACCCCCTTTTTTGTCTTCCTTTTTACAAAGCCATCGGTCTTCCTATTTTTTTAAAGAAAAGAAAAGATATTCTGTGATTTTTGAGACGTGTAAGGAAAACTGGCCCAGGCAATCTTGCACGAGGGAAGATGCAAGGCCAAAGAGTGCTTAGGTGCTTAGACGTGGCTCCAATGCTGATGAAAAACCTGAAGGCCTGAAACCCTTTTCAGAACATATTTTTGGGGTTCTAGTTTTTGAGGATGGGTTTGGATTTAGCTGGTGTGAAATGCAGGGGACGGGAGCAAGGGCTTGAGCAGGGGCAAAACAGTGGAACATTATTAAGATGGATTGCAAAAAGGGACCTGCTATGGTTCTCATGTCAAAAAAAGGTTAAGAGACCCACTCATAAAGAGCTGGCTGTATATTTTTATTCTAAACAGATCCAAAACCTACATTTACTGATGATTTACATTTAACACATTAGAAAAATGGTTTTCGCAGACAAGGAAAATATTTATAATCCTTAGAATGCAAACCGGCTTTTCATCTTCAGAGTGTTTCCAATCAGGAGCTAATTAATCCTCAATATCCCTATGAGGTAAATATATGTATTATGCATTGACATGGAGGGTTATGTTTGATCTTTCCCTTAACAAGTCCCCGAAGCCTTGAAATTCACAGAGAAAACAGGGCAGACAGGGAGGGAGCATGGGAACCAAACACACAACCCTGCCTTTGAAATCAGAAATACTTTCATTTGCACATCACACTTAGGAGAAGAAACTGTAGTGTCTGGCAAGCACACAAACCTCAGAAGAATGGGTTTGCCCCATTTATTTAAAAATGAGCTTTAAAGCACAGTGGAGCAGTTGACTTGGGAAGGCTTCTTTGATTCTGAAACAGAATTATGCGGGCAGTTTTACTTCCAAAGCAACAGTTGTTGTTTGGTGTCACAGATTAATGAAAACAGTGTCACATCTCCTAGAAATCTAACTGAATTAGATCCATACTCCAGCAAGTAATGTTGTAAAACCATGAGATAGAGGATTGGTTTGAAAGATCTGAGCAGAATTATGTTCCATTTGGTGCTTGTGACAGAAACAGTGCTAGAAAGCATGCACAGAATGCTACAGGTGCTGAGAGAAATAGGAGATGTGTCAGGTTAGTTTCAACTTTCTTTCTGAAGTGACGTCTGATGTGCACATGCATAACTCTGCAAGAGTGTCTGGTTAGAAATGAATGGTTGTAAGAGTTCCGTGTCAATGGTTACATAGTCAGGTTCAGAAGCAATAAATAATAAAGAGTTTAAAAATCATTCCTAAGAATTGCTTTGGATTTCACATGAACATTGCACCAATCTGCAACTTCCCAGAGTCATTGGGTAGTTACAAATTTAATAAATAACAACAGTAACGTATGCATGTCTATTGGTGAGTTTTTTGTTGACTTTTGCACATACCTGGAAAAAAATTCTGCTAGTGTAAAAATTACATTTGATTTATTAAAGCAACAGCATCTTCCTTCAGGTTTATGCAGCAGCTTCCAGTGGCATCTAATTGTTCCTTGTTGGAAGAGATGAACCTGTGGTCCCATCAACCTACATTCTTCTATTCTTTAGCAGTGCCTGCCTCATAATGCAAACTGACAATATTCAAAGTAATTTTTTGAAGAGGAAAATCATATTTTTGTTTCTCCAAAGTAAAACTGTTTCTTATCTGATCCTTTTTTTTACTCAGCCAGGAGTTGAATCAAGTGCTTTCTGCAAGCAAAACTATCTCTTAAACAAAGTCTTTGCCCTCAAGCCAAAATAGAAAGAAAATGAATTGGAGATATCAAATGGTTAGCTCTCTCTAGTCTCAGTTAAGGATAAGCAAGCAGAATTTTTGCTTATTTTTGAAATTATTTTTTTCATCATTTTTGTTACTGTGTGTGTGTGTGTGTGTGTGTGTGTGTGTGTCTGTGTGTGATAATTATATTATGTCAGATGCAAAGGCTTTTTAAGTTCTGGCTTTCAAAGGCTGCCCTCAGATCTGAGATTCTTGGAACAATGAATGCTCTCTTGTATACGTGTATGTGAAACTGAAACAATCTGTATTTTTCTTAGTTTGGTGGGGTGGCATTACTGTTTATTAGTCCCAACCATTCTATCCATTAAACAGACCACAGGCCAAAATAAGAGGTAAGGAATTGGGCTGTGGGCTCTGCTCTCATAAGCCTTTCTTGAAAAGAAATCGAAAAACAATTTAGTCCTTTTAAAGGCTTTGTTACTACCTTGTAGGGAAAGAAGATGGGCAGGGAGGAGGAGGAGGCATGTCAGAGAATCTGTTTGTGTCTCCACCATCTGTGCCTATTGTGAAATTATTTCTAAGACCACCCTGAAAAATCTCATGTACCTGTTTATTCATTTTTAATCATAATGACCTGCTTGCTTTTCAGCAGGAGGTGGGTAATTTGAAAATGCAATTACACCTGTTTTCCAGCTGCTTTTTAGATTCAGAAATCTTCATTGGAGTTGTGTTTGCTGAGGCTCAATCATCACATGTGTAGCAACGCTGTGCATAGCAGTGAATCGTTTTATGCGATATGATTTGACGAGTCAGGTTGCTGTGGAAGCTGTACTGGATGTGCAAAAAAAGTTAAAGGGTTACATCCAGAGGTGAGTTCTTACCGGTTCTATCCAGTTCTATCGAACCGGTAGTAACTTGGCGATGATGTCACGGAGTCGGTCTCATCGATGTCTCTGTGGGCGGCGCCATCTTGGATTTGCGCAGAAGCTAGTTTTTGATTGCTGTGTGTGCGTACGCGCACGTCTCGCGTGCACACGCAGCGCAACCCTGAGCGAACCGGCAGCAGAATTATCTGGAACCCACTCCTGACTACATCCATATATTCACCACACCCTTGGAAAAGAGCTTCTGCAGATGAAGTAGCACATTACAATACCAAGGATGGGGTCTCCTTTGGATTACTTTCTCTTCTCTAACAAGAAAACATTGTAATGGTGACAAGAAGTAGTAACAGCAATAAAAAGTTCCCGAATGTTGCAATACGTTTCCATACATTGGAGCGAAGGTCACTGAACAGTTGTCTTTAGGGGTGAAATCCAGCAGGTTCTGACAGGTTCTGGAGAACTGGTAGTGGAAAATTTGAGTAGTTCAGAGAACCGGTAGCGGAATTTTTTAGTAGTTCAGAGAACCAGCAAATACCACCTCTGGCTGACCCCAGAGTGGGGTAGGAATGCAGTATCCTTCCTCTGCCACACCCACCAAGCTACACCACATCATGCCCACCAAGCCACGCTCACAGAACCGGTAGTAAAAAAAATTGGATTTAACCACTGCTTGTCTTCTATGGAATGTTTGATACAATATAATAGTAATAGTAATAGTAATAGTACCGGTAGTAATAGTAATAGTAATAACAATAACACCATCAAACTCTATCTGACTATCCAAGGTCCTTGGGAAGGACTCAAATAGATGGGTAAAAATGCCAAATCCAGTCTGAATATCTGGCTGACTGTGCTAATAGTAATATAGCTAGTCCTCAACTTACAAAAGTTCATTTAGTGACCATTCAAAGTTGCAAAGGCATTGAAAAAAGTAACTCATGACAGTTTTTCACACATACGACTCTAGCAGCATCCCTAAGGTCACGTGATCCAAATTCAGATGCTTGACAACTGATTCATATTTATGACAGTTGTATTGTCCCGGGATCATGTGATCATCTTTTGCAACTTTCTGACGAGAAAATTCAATGGAGAAGCCAGATTCACTTAACAACCGTGTAACTAACTTCACAACTGCAATGATTCACTTAGCAACTGTGGCAAGAAAGGTCGTAAAGTGGAGCAAAACTCACTTAAGAAATGTCTCGCATAGCAACATAAATTTGGGGATCAATTGTAGTCGTAAGTCGAGGACTACCTGTAATATGTTTTCTCTTCCTCTTCCTTCTTTCTCACGTTTACTGTGAACTTCAATAAAATAAGGAGAACTTATAAAGAAATATAGAAAATTCAGCAATTGGATCCTTTCTCCATTGTCTCCTCTAGATACAATTTGAAATAGCAAGGCGCCATTGTTGTGAGGATGTTCTATCCTTTTCCTCACCGCGTGTAAGGTTCCTCAGTGTTTATAGTAATAAATACAAAGATAATGTTAAAAATGGTTGTAGAAGTGCTTTATCTCTACAGATTCTTCTCCAGTCCATTCTCTACTTTTTATTAACCTACTTCACTTTTTACTTTTGTCTATTTTAAGGGCTGGAGAGGAAGGCACTTTGGAACAAACCATTTACATGGCTTTCTGGTTATTGATAAAGACTATGTTTACACTCCACTTCCCAACTTGGGGGAAATTGCATGTCTTTTACTCTCTACTGTGATAGGATAAGTATCCAAAGTGTGGCATGTAACTGTGCCATCTTTCTTGCTAATTTTAGGTTACTGGGATGCAGATGTTATCCTGGGGCAGAATGTAGGAAGCCGTGTCCAATCTGAGTCTAATCTGTCCTTTCCATCACTTGCTACCCAGTACTTTGGCCAGAGATGCTGGCAGTTTGCCTTCTCATCGGCTCCATGTAAGGTCTCCTCATAGGTTTCACCTCAGGTCACCCAATCAATTCCACTTCAGAATTGAGAACCCAGCCAAACTCATTCCCTATAAATGCGGATTTTTTTTTTTTTTAGAATTCAGTGCAAAACTATTAAATCTTCCCAAAGTATTATATGCACATACAGGAAATGGCACTTTTTAATCTGCTGATTCTTTTAATTACGTGTAGTGTAGCCGAATAGACAGTTGCTACATAAATGGACAGACTGTTTCATTTTATAAACACAATCAGGAACCCAGTCCAGAGAAGAATGCTACATTAAATATTGAGACCACAAAAAAACAGATTAGCTAATAAACCTGATGCTGGAAAACTCCCAAGTTAAAGAGAGAGAAAAATTACTGAAGTCAAACTTGACGGGCCTTTGGGTATGTGGCAGACATGAAATAAAATGTGAATAACTGTTTTGAAGAGCAGACCAATTCAAATTATGTTTAAAGAAGAGAAAAGGAGAACCAGAAATGTGTGACATGTAAAAAGGGGCAGGGCTTTTTGTACACATTGTTGTGCCCACCATCTTGACTTCTCTGATACTCATTTACCCAGAGATGGGTTCCTACCAGTTCTATCTGGTTCTATAGAACCGGTAGTAACTCTGTGATGATGTCACGGAGCCAGTTCCATCAGTGTCTCCGTGGGCGCTGCCATCTTGGATTTTGCTTCTGTGCATACGCAGAAGCTACTTTTTAATTGCTTCATGTGCGGACTCGTGCTTCACGTGCGCACACGCAGCGTGCCCTGAACGAACTGTCAGCAAAAATATTCACAACCCCGTGGGCACTTTCTTTTGCAGCTGCTTGTCTTAGGTCCTGCCATGAAATGACAGATTTATCCCCTGTTTTGAATATAGGTAGCCCTCAACTTACGACCTCAATTGAGCCAAAAATTTATTCAATGAATTTTGCCCCATTTTACGACCTTTCTTGACACAGTTGTTAAATTTGTTAAATTAGTAAGACGGTTGTTAAGTGAATCTGGTTCCCCCATAGACTTTGCTTGTCATAAGGTTGCAAAAGGGGATCACGTGACCGTAGGATACCGCAATTTTCATAAATATGAGTTAGTTGCCTAAATTTTGATCCCATGACCATGGAGATTTGCAATAGTTGTAACTGAGAAAAAACGGTCATAAGTTACTTTTT
>JANHFT010009523.1:0-26409 GCA_032467955.1 Pseudoxenodon macrops
ATTTCTCAAAAAATTTCATTCTTCTAGGAGAGGGGCTAACTTTCTACAATTGGTGCCAAGTTACTATGCCATATTATTATGAGAGAAAACTAAAACAAATTGGAAGGAGGATCCACTTATTATCAGTGAGCAATCATGTGCCTTGCCCACTCCGAAGCAATTCAAGAGACTCCTGTCCCAAAGGTGCTTTTTCAAGAGGCAACTAGACTTTCTGGAAACGGAGAAAGTCCAGTTGCCTCTTGAAAAATGCACCTTTGGAGCAACCACGATGTGAATGACTGAAGAATCCCCATAGACAAGAGACTCCGGTGCTCAGTGAACTGACAAAGCAGAGTTTCCCACCCAGGAGAAGCAATCATTAGATCCATTTGCACCACTTAAAGATACCAGCTGGTCTCACTCACCTCACAAGGTATCCTTAGGTAACCATCCAGATTAAAGGAAAGGTCACATGCCCCCAGAAAGGCAGTAAAAAAATCAGACAGAATGCCAAGCTTGCATCCTGCCTCTCAGCCATTTCTTCCTTGGCTATGCCAACCCTTCCATAAATAGCTGTTCCAGCCGTGTTGGAAGTATACTCCAAAAAGCTTAAAACAACCCTTTAGCAATCTTTAAGAAAGTCACGCCTCAGGAATAAAAGTACCACAAAAAACTCGTGGTGGGGGCTCCAGAGAAGCTCAGTCTACAGACAGAAAATCTGGGTAACAATGTAATATGCTTAACCCAGAGGCAGTTTCTGAAAACACTTAAAGCAGCAGGGCAATTAAGATAAGGATTAGACTAGAAATACAGGCATACCAGAATGTTTCCTTCCTGCCTCCCTTGCAGGATTAGCCCTGAAAAGTGGGAAAAGATTTCTTTCAACAACCAGTTCGGGAGAACTGGTAGCAGCCCACCTCTGAGTATATTAGGATTTCTCTAGAATCCTATGTGTTTCTCAACCTCAGCAACTTCAAGATGCATGGACTTCGACCCCCAGAATTCCCTAGCTAACTAGTTGAAGGTGAATTGTGGGAGATAAAGCCTACACATCTTAAAACTGAAGTTGAGAAACACTGCTCTAGAAAAAAACACTAGTGATTTGAATGTAATAAATTTACACTGCATCAGATACCGGATCAGCTTATTCTATTAGTTTATGGATGACAACAATCAGACTCACCATGAAACCAAAATTTGATTTTAAAGTACATTAAAGTACATTACTGCAGCATTCTTAAATACCATCCCATTCACACCATTAAGATACCCATCTGAAAATGTGCCTAGGAATTCAGCTTGAAAACTATGAGTGCCTTCTCAGATCTAAGGCTCCAACATACAGCTGGACAACAACACCCAGGCTTAACATGGATACAAAACGAGATGGCCAGCAATGTTATGATTTTGCATCTTCCAGTGGCTGCTCCCTTTCCAAAGTATTAAAGGGCAGGATGGAAACATAGTTTTAGACATTCATAAAATAAGCAGCAATTGATCCTGACTGGGCTACTGAATGTTCATTTACTACTGTCATGAGCCCAGTTTTAGAACTCTTCTATCCTTCTGTAATTAAATTCCCTTTCAGTGAGTCTAGGTCCTCCAGACTGATTAAAATGTAGCTGTCATCATCACAGTTTTTCTGATGAGCTTTTTTCTCTCACACACCCCTCAAGCTTTTCCTAGCTGCATTCTCTTTCCATCACTGCTGCTAATAACCGAAATATTCTGGACACACTACTGCAAATTAACTCCTCCCTTTGATGGCTCATTTTTCTAGGAGTGACATATGTCACAAGGCATCTTGAATTCCCTAAACTCTCCTTTCTTTTTCCCAAGCAGGAAATACATCTTTCTGCCCTTCTAGGCAACCTCCAATCCCTGATGGCATACAGAATTAATTTTCATCAAATCCGTCTTCAGAACCACCAAAGTAACTAAGCTTTCCCTTTAAAGGTCATAGCTCCTCAAAAACAATCAACTCATCTCAGATATGAAAGGGGTGGGGGGAATAGAATGACTTTTCTGAAAACAAACCTGTTTTAATTCCAGGTTTCTCAAGGTAAACTGGTTTCTCCTTTCTATCTAAATGAATCACGCAGGAGGCATTTTTCAAAAAGAGACAACATCTTATGAACTTTCTGAGCAGGAGCTTCTGTCTTTTTTGTCTGTAATTTCCTGTCTTGATATTATTTGGTATCTAGACTTAAATATAATGCAGTGTCACTCACAGTTCCAAAAGCCACAATATTTTTGGTTCATAGTATAGAAATAGAAAGGGGGGGAAAAGATCAAAAAGACTTCTCACCAGCAATCAACACCCAGATGAGCAGAGATTAACACCAAGATTAACCCTCAGTGAACAATCAGAAAGTAAACAATGCCTCAAATCAAGAAACTACCAATTCAGACAAACAAGCTAACAGTAAACAACAGCCTAATCAAGGAACCATGAAGAACACTTCCACCAATGCTGATATATATAAAAAGGAGCAAACCCCACTTCCTTTTAGCACTGGTGGTGTTACCTAGTTGGTAATGAAATGTCTGCAAGGAAGCAACCAAGCTCAGAGATCACCAAGGACTTATTACACATATTCTTTTTTATCGGTTCATAGATTATTGTTCATAGTGAGGTTTTTGATGTGTCTAGGAATTTCAGTGATGCAGGCCACAGAAGGAAATTTGCTAAATCAAACAATGACATTTAGAATATCAGACGAATTGTATTTCTGAAGACTTGGAATATATTTAGGGGTGGGATTCAGCTGGTTCGGACTGGATTGGGCAAATCGGATGTTAATTTTAATCTGGTTCACCAAACCGGTTGTTCCAAGGACTGGCAGGGCCCACCCCGCCCCGCCCCTCCCCTCCCAGGAGTCTCTATGCAGCTGGTTTTGGATGCGAGGTAAGTGCAGGGCGCACACAGAGGCTCTGGGAGGGTGAAAAATGGGCCTACTGAATGTCCAGAAATGGGCCTGTTTCTGGCCTCCAGAGGGCCTCCGGAGCATGAGGGAGGCCATTTTCGCCCTCCTGGAGGTTCCAGGAAAGCCTCCAGAGCCTGGGGAGGATGAAAATGCCCCCCCAAGCCATGGTGCAGGAGGCCAAATAGGCCATGCCCCCATGGCCACGCCCACCCAGCAACCGGCTAGCGAACTGGTTGCTGAAATTTTCCAATCCCACCCCTGAATATATTTAATTATTGATTGATTTGATTGATCTTTTATCCTGCAGCAAACATACTTAATACTACTTGCTTCTCCTTTTTTCTCCACAGCAACTCCATGAGATAAGATGTGCTAAGAGTGACTAACTAGGCCAGTGATGGCGAACCTTTTTCTTCTTGTGTGCCAAAAATGGCAGTGTGCACGCGCTAACGTGTCAGCACACAAGCCCCACACACATGCTGCACTGCGCATGTGCGCATTTACGTCTCCCTCACGCATACGCCCCACCATTGGGCCATGTTCCCCCCTCTGGAAGTTTCAGGCTTCCCTGAAGCCTTAAGAGGGTAAAAAACAGCCCAACAAGCTTCCTGAAGGCGAAAAACGGCCCTACGGGCAAACCAGAAGTCCATTCCCGAACTTCCAATTTGCCTGTTGGGCTGTTTTTCACCCTCCGGAGGTTTCCCTGAAAGCTCCTGAAGCCTCCAGAGGGTCAAAAATGGCCAAAAAACAGCTGGCCAGCGCACGCATGCACGCTCGAGCTGACAAGGCCTCGCGTGCCCTCAGAAATGGCTCCGTGTGCCAGCTGTGGCACACGTGCCATAGGTTCACCATCACTGCTATAGAATGTTCAAATTATTAGACTTATTTTTAAAGACTGCTTTATTGTTCTAGACAACTTAACAAAATGAAGAAAATTTAAAAATAAATACTTCATCTGAAGAGGCCCAGTGCTATTGTATCTTCTTTTAAATAACAGAGAATAATGTATACTTCCAAAAAACCACATCAATTTTAACAGCATCTGTACAAGTATAGTCAGAAATGTAACAGTGTCCTGTTGTAGTATTAAGATAAGGCAGCTAAGTTAGACCCTGACTTAGTCATATTTGGAGTAGATCTATTTAAGTAATTGGGAGGAGTTAATATATTACCATAATGTACATTTCTCCTATTCTTTGCTATTTCTATGGGTCAGGCACACATGCACAGAAATACACAGCAAACAGTGTATATCATCTGTACTGTTTGCTGTTGCTGGGAAGCAAATTGCTGGGAGGCAGAGGCAGATTTTTTTCTTGTTTTCCTCCCCAAAAGTTGGGTGCATCTTATACTTCGGTGCAACTTATACTCCGAAAAATACGATATTTCAGATGAAATAATTGTCATATAGTTATCATATAATATCTAACAAAGAACTAGGGAATAGTTGATCAAGTCAATTAAAACCAAGAGTCTTATACAGGTCATCTCAGAGCTTCATTCATGAAAAAAAATAATTGAAAATAAACAGTGTCAAAATCCTGGAGAAAGGGAAATATTTTCCCTACCTTCAAAACAGATAAACAAAGAGGACCCAGATAACTATAGATTTGTTTATGTCAATACAGGGAAAAGCCAGTGCTTTTTATTACCTTGTTATAACCATAGTTTGTCAAATAAAGATAAATAAAGATACGTATTCTGTTGTACCTCTGTAGCAACCACTGGTATACCAGGCATTGACACAAGCTGTTAAATGATAGAATTTGTTCCTCTTTGCAGCTGATTGGCATAATAAATTTAACCTGGCATACGCAGTTGCTTCAATCCTATTTAATTGTGCTCTTTAAATTATAAGAGCTAAAAGAAAAAAGAAAAATGCAAGCAGCAACCCTCTACAAAGATAGTTGAGAGTTTCTGATAACAGTGGAAACAGTGGAAACAGTCAATTATTCTAAGTTATCAAAACATTTTTAATACAGTGTTAAACTAATCTTACATAAATGTAATCAGATTACAACTTTTATCACAAAAAAATCCTGAGTCCATTGTTATACTTTGAAATAACTGCTCCAAATAGAAAAAGCAAATTGAACCCAACTCTTCTTACAGAATAAATCCTTTCTAACATGTTTTAATTTTCAAAATATTTTTCTTGATAAAGTTTAGAGATTGTAACCAGACTAGTTCCCAAATGTGAAAATAATAATTACCATATATCAGAGCAGCAGCAGCCTGTAAACTCTGTAGAATTTCTTTGTTTGCCCGAGATGCAGCAGAATAAATAATACCAATCAATTGCTCTGAAAGTTCAGGATTTTTTAAGCCAAGAAGAACAAGCTGCTGAGGCAGACCAGCCAGCCAACACGTTAATACTTTACTTTGGCTTCTGCAATGCACAAGAAAAAACAAGTAAGTAACTTCATAGTTATAATACAACCATGTACACATTACACAAACTTTGAAGGTATTTTTGAGGCCCAGAAAATAGGTTCTTAATTCACAACATATTTGAGGCTCCTAATTCTCAACATTTTCATGGATGAATTTTAGAGGTATTACCGTATTTTTCGGAGTATAAGACATACCTTCCCCCCTTCTGCTTCTGAGGGCTGGGGGAAGGCAAAAACACAATTTTTGTGAAAAATGGGCAAAAAATGGGCTCGCTTTTGCAAAAAACAGGGTGCACAGAGGGTTTGGAGGCCTGCAGACTGCTCTGGGCAGGGGAGGACAAAAACTTTTTCTTTCTTTCTTACCTCTTTGAAATCTTGGTGCGTCTTAAACACCGGTGCGTCTTATAGTCCAAAAAATACAGTATATTAATTTGATGAATGAGATTTAAAAGTTTCAGACAATATATAAGTATATTGTAGGTTTATCACTGCTTGCTCCCACATTAGCTTTTTAAAGAACAAGATATTTACAAGGTAACATTAAATTGGCTGCAACAAAAAATAACAAAAATGATTCTCTCTTTTATATTATATGACACAATGTTGAAAGTAATATATATTATTACCTATTTATATGAAGATTCATCTCTTCCTTTTGATAAACTCTGGCAAAAAAATTCAAAAGTAATGTACGTACAGGAAAAAGAAGATTCCTTTGCTGATAAAATGAGTAGACTGCTTTCATCAAAGTTTCTGTTGCTGCTAAATAAGAGGATAAAGATAAAAATCAGTAATGATTCTTTATTTTCTTTATATTTTGTAGAAAAAATCTACATTAGATATTAGAATTAGGAGAGGATAACCTAAGATGTGGATAGCATGGTTTTCTACAGTATGATTAAAGGTTAATGTAGCTTTCAAAACCACTATGTTAATATTGAATAAATTAACGCTAACTGTGCCAAGAAAAGCCTTATGATTCTTAGCACAAGAATAGAATAGAATTCTTTATTGGCCAAGTGTGATTGGACAGACAAGAAATTTGTCTTTGGTGCATGTGCTCTCAGTGTACATAAAAAGACAAGATACATTTGTCAAGAATCATAAGGTACAACACGTAATGATAGTCATAGGATACAAATAAGCAGGGGAGCTTCCAGTGATGTCATGCCGGTGCGGAGCGAGCTAACAAGGCTCCATGGGGCTTGCACAAATTCTTGTGAATCCTGAAGCTTTCAGGCAAGGTTAGCTCTTGGAGAGAGCACAAATGGAGAGGGGATACTTCAGAGTTGCAAGGGAGACAGGCAATCTCCCGGAAGAGGGAGAGGGATCCTCAGATCAGGAGCAAGAGAAATCAGCCTGTTAATGGCCGATCTGAAGGTAGTCGGCACAACTGCCAATAGAGAGGAAGACAAGAGAGAGAAAACAGCTGGATTTATCGACAAAGAAGGAAAAAAGCTGTGATTGCTGAGATTGCTGAGTCGGAGGAGTTTTCTGTGTCGGCAGCAAAAGAAAAGACAGGAAAACACATGTGGTATTTGAGACTCCGAGAGGAAGGAAAGTGGTGAACGCATAGGTGGAGCGGAGAAGGTACAGTAAAGTCAAAGAGGGGAAAGAGGATTGTTTGTAAGGGATTGGAGAAAGTGTTGAAAAGCAGGGGGAAAGAACAGAGGGTTTGGAGAAGGACAGAAGATGGTTTGGGAAACATAGTCTGAGGAAGGAAAAAGAACTGAGAGAAATAGACTGGTGGCTGGCAGGGCAGAACGGAAGGATGACATATTGGAATTAGACGGAACTGGTCAGGAGAGCTCAGAGAGACACTGAGTGGAGGAAGAAGACAGAGGCGACGAAAGTTTAAAGGAAAATCAAATATAAAAGTTATTAGGAGCTATAATTATTGGACGTTGAAAGTGGAAATTTTTTTCTTTTCTTTTTATTTTTGTCCAGACTTGTAGTGAATAGACAATTTGATTAATTGTGAAATAAGTAATTAATTGTGAACTGTGAACTGTGAATGAATTAATACTGAAGGATTTATTGTTGGAATGAAACTGATAGGTGGGTAAATTGTGAATAGAAGAGAATAAAATTAGATAAGAAATATGATAAGGAGAGATGTCGATAACTGTACAGCTGTAAGATGTGGAATTATGTTTGTTATGCTTGTTTTATGTTTTTGTTGTGATTGTCTGTCTATGTTTTCTTTTTGTTCCCCCCCCTCTAACGGAGGGGGCGTTTTTAATGTACAAAGTTTAATAAAAAATTTAAAAAAAGAATAAAAGGCAAATGTATTATTATTATTTTTTTTAAAAGGATACTTACAGCAGGATGAAAGACATTAATAGCTTGAACGGAGGCCTTGCCTTTTTGTTTATACCCAAATACTAAATCAAACCAATGGCAGATGGTTTGGGAAACATGGTCAGACTCTAAAGCTTGACGGTGGATCAGGATAAATAATCTTGGATCATTTCGAGCCCAGGGTGGGAGGTTCACGTGGTTTACTCTTTCACCATTCTGACGTATCCCAAAATCAAAACCTATAAATAGAAACAATTCATATTAGTCGGATTAAATCCAATGTTGGGATTCAAATAATTTAACAACCAGTTCTCTGCCCTGATGGTTTCTTCCAACAACCGGTTCACCAAAATCCTCAGAAAGTTAACAACCGGTTCTCCCGAAGTGGTGCAAACCACTGCTTAAATCATTTTCATGTTGACACCATATTTCTTAAAAAACAACTTAAAGCTTAGAGTTGCAAAATTCTGTTCTCCAAAATTTTACATTAACAATTTATTAAATCCATTGCATCGTTTGCAAATAGCTTTTGGACTCGTGCACTTCTGTTTCTCTCCTCCTCCGGGAAAGCTTCTTTTTTCACCGATCTGCAGTTTATTATGAATGAACCAAAAGTTTGAATCAATTACAGACCCATTTTTTTAAATAATATTTTTCAGTAATATTAATGGTGCTGTTGATCTATAGCTAGATGTAAATTTTAACACAGCCATTGAGATCTATATTTTCTTTGCCAATAGTTGAAGGTCCATTGTTTTATTATTTTTTAGATTTCTGGATCACTGCAAATATATATGATTCCCAGATGTATATAGAAAACAAAATAAACAATAATGGCATAATAACAATATTGTTTGAAAAATGAAAACTTACTATCTAACTGGAGCAATATAAGTACTGGCATTTCACCAAAGGAGTTTAGTCTTAACTTGCTTCCAGAAGGGGAGCAACATTGGAACCATTTTTATTCAGGGAGGAGCTAATATGGTGACCATTTTAGAGAAGCCGCTGCTTCTGGCCTCAATCTCCAATTTCATGGTAGTGGGGAACTATGAGTGAATGTTTCACTTCAGCTAGAACTGGATAAAAGCACTTTGGGCCGTAATCCTAACTTTTCCTTTCAGCAGTAGTTCTGAGTCCATAAGTATTCCTGAATCATAGAATTGCTTCTCTGGAGGGTAATACCCTCTTCTTGAGAGATAAGACGAGAGCTAGCAGAGAACCTTGTGAATGAACAACACTTCATCTTGCGTTGATTCAACTTCAGATTGTTATTTCCCGATCATACCCAATAGCCTTCGGGCTCTGAAACAAGATGCTAATTACATAGAGTGGGTGGCAATATACAAGATACTGTAATTAAACTAAACTAATTAATTATCTGTTCCAGTAGCTAAGATTAAAAAGTAGGGTGGACAGAACCAAGTTCTGCGACACTCTGTATAGCAGGCCATTGGGCTAATCTCCTGTTACCTACAACCACTAATTAGAAACACCTACTGAAGGAGTGGAAGAAAGGAATGGAACCACTGGAACACAATACTCCAATCCCCAGCCACCACAGATAATCCAAAAGGATAGCATGGTCAACAAAGGGTCTAGTGGTTAAGGCACCAGGCTAGAAAGCAGGAGACCATGAGTTCTAGTCCTGGCTTAGCCATGAAAACCAGCTGGATGACTTTAGGCTGGTCACTCCCTCTCCCTCTCAGATCAACAAAGTTGTTGTGGAAAAAATAAGGAAAAAAAGAGGTGTGCTGGATGTGTTTGTCACCTTGAGTTATTATATAAAAATAACAAGGACAGGAAATAAACAAACTAATGCAACCAGTATAGTTTCCATCCTGTACCTCGACCTGATTCCTTAATAAAATGTGTCCATCTCCACTTTTTCTTTTCACCACCCTCACATGAGTCAAGTATATTTTTTTCTTTCCCATTCCATCTGCAATCTACCAAATGAGCCCAAAAGTTCAACAATTCCAGCATTTAGTGTGATTGAATGCTGAATGGATTTTTGAAGCATACCTTCCCTGTTAACTAAAAATTCAGGAAGATAAAAAAATTCTGGGATGAGTTCCTTTACATCAGTCATGGATTCATATGATGAAAGGCGCCAGGTTGTGTTAGTAGAATGGAAAGTTCTGTCTGGAATATCAAAACTCTGATCTGAAAATGATGAAACCATATTAAATTAATTAGAAATTAATATATCACACTTAAATATTTGGTGATCAACAAGGAATACATTTAATTCTCTATATGGTATCTATGTGTATGCACTTTTACTGGTGCAGACACACATGATACATTTCAGCACTTCTAAGGATTGTAAAAAAGAATTAAAATAAATATTTGTAACGGTTTCTTGGTTCTGTGTTGCGACTATCCAAATACTGCCTATTCAAAGCTAGTAAATTAAAATTATTTACATCATAGGAAAATGTACCTTGATAAGCTAAAAACATCTTTGTGAAAGGAGGCATTCTAACCAGAAAGTGAAGAACTGTTCCGCTATTTGAATAATGAGATCCATAATGATACGGTTGTACAGGAGGCATTGGATCATCTTCTCTAGCTCCTTTACGATATTCTTCTTCTAGGTACTGCAGCCGAAAAAACAGAATTAAAAAACATGTTGTTGTTTTTTGGTATTTAAAAAAAAAAGTATTTCCAAATTTAAAATAGAAAATATAAAACACGACATGCATTTCTGGCTAATACAATTAGTGCTTGACTTACAACTGTAATTCAGCCCAAAATTATGGTTGTAAGTCATGCTAGTTGTTAAGTAGACCATAGACCATGCCTGATTTTACAAGCTTGTTTTGTTGTGGTCATTTAGCGAAAGTTGTAGTTGCTAAGCGAATCCATTCTCTGTAATAGGTATTTTTTGCTGGAATTTGAAAGTAAACTAAGGTTTCTGGCAAAAAAAAACCATTGTAAACTGTGGTCATGTGACTGTAGGATGCTGCAAATGGGTGTTGGCTGCCGAGTGCCCCAAATGCAATCAGGTGATTGGGGGGAGGGGGCAGGGGAAAGTCTTCATAACTTTGATTCCAGATTATAAGCAGCCTTGGGAAAGTCCATTGTAACTTCAAATGCTCATAGGTGGTACTTGTGTACAGCAATACTAAACCAGTGCTGCTATTTAAATTAGCAATATAGTGAACTGATTACTTAATCTTACCTTTGGACTGATAATTTAAAAGTCAATTTATCAAGCAACATGACAAAAATTAAAGTTAAAAAAAGTAATTGCCTTTGTATAAAAAAAATTAAAACTTCAGATATAAAAATTGGATGTCATCAGGACTAAAGAGACCATCAAGAGTGTCACTGAAGACATCATGTAATGAACATTTCATTCAAGACAGTCACAAAGAGGAAATCTGAAAAGGTTTTCTTCAGCTGCTAAGTACATAAATCATTTATATTTTCACAGATTACTCAGTAATATTACTACCAAACCAGCAATTAACTGAAACTAACTCATCAGCCTCAAAATTGGCTGGACTCTTAAGCTGCAGCAAGGAAGAAAAGTGGCTCCCACAACAAGCTTGTGATCACTTGAGAAGACATATATCTCTTAGCAAAAACTAGAATGAGGAGGAACATTGAATATTTTATTTCCTTTTCCTCATTTGAATAATCAGGTAGGCAGTTAGCAGAACACAAGACAAACTTCATGGTTTAATACCGTTCTCTCTCTCTCTCTCTCTCTCTCGTACCTGTTTGATTCTAAATATGAATTAAATCAAATCAAACCTTTATTGTCAATGCACAACATGGTGCAGCCTCCCCGAAAATACAGAATACATCTAAATAACTCAATAAATAAAAGAAAAAAAGAATGATATGAACTGAAATATTTCAGTACCTTGTAAGTGTCTACGTAACGATCTTCCTTTTCTTTTGACTGTACAGCTATTGGCTTGATCAAATTTCTGAAATTACACCAATATTACAATTTGTCAATTCCAGAAATTAAGGAACACAACAATGTAATCTAAAAAAATTTTTCCACTACCGTATGTGAATTTGACAGAAAGTGATATAGCTAGTAAATCATTTTAAAAGGCAAGCCATTATATTTTTACCTATAAACAGAGGGATCATTTAAATCCAATGTTTCACTAATATAGTCGGAAAGTATAAAGGGAAATACTGGATACTGCATGAGATCGTTGAAGGAACGGCCAGCATGTTTATTTAAATGAGTGAGGTATTCAAAATTAGTGATCTGTCCAGTATACCACAGATGGGTCAATGCAGTAATGTTGCCATACTCCAAGAGATTAGGAAGATTGTTTGTTAGGATATTGTGGTATACGCCATCCCGCACCTAAAAAGAATCAAAGAAAATTTTAACTAAGCCTTAAATCATGAATTTTTTGAAATACACATTTTCAATATATTTGACCAGTCATGTGTTTTAGAACTGTAGCCACAGTAATATATACATATCTTCATGCCTCATTCTTTTGTAAAAGTTCATGCATATGAAACAAAATTACACAAAGTTCCACCCAACATTGTTGTATAGTCATCCAGCATATACCTACCTTTGTGTTGTCAAAAGCTAATAGTAGCGTTCTGCCATTTGTTAAAAATATTTCTACAGCATTATCTCTTAATTGCCACCAACGTTTGTGCACTTCTTTGATTTCTTCAAATGTCCAAGAAAATGAGGCTGGCTCAGTTTCTCCTTGAAAGCTCTAGAGAAAATTCAGCATGTTAAAGCAATTACCGTAGCTTCTTCATCATAATAATAAAACTCAGAATGTGCTTCTTTGACATGGAAATATTTTAATGCTTTTGATATTTTTGCTACAAGATGCATATATTGTTATTGTTATTGTTTTATTTTGATATTTTATGACAAATGTCAGTGTTAATAAATATACCTATCCAATGCATTTTGAATAAGTAACAAACATTTCTAATTAACTTAAATACTTTCAGATGCCAGAGAAAGTCTTCTTATGAAATTTACCTAACTAATGTCTTAAATTTTCTTTCAACAAATCACATAAAAATGGATGTCTGGATTCGTAGGATTCTTAGATTTTGCTTGAATTATAATAACTAATACATAAACATATTTAAAAGTATGATTTAAAAACAATCCAAAATTTTTACTTACTGAATTTTCAATAATTTCAGAAGCATTGTCTTCCACAAAATACATTCCACATTTGCCTGCAAAATGAAAAAATATTTAAGAAATATTTTTAATTTATACATTGAGAGTTATCATGGTTTATATTTAACCTATATATGATATCAAAAGATTGACATAAAAATAAGTTTAATTTAATTTATTAAACTTCGGTATTGCCCATCTCCAAACTGACTTTTGGCAATGTACAATAAAAGCAAATAATATAAAAATACAATATATAAGAGAACAACAAACATTGGCAAATGGCTAGCAACCCATGTTGTTTTTAATGTTTTAATATATTTAGTTTTATAGTTTCAATATTTTATAGTTTAATTTTGCTTAAGAGCTGCAAAGATTTGGTTAGTAGATGGACAGCAATATAAATATTTTGAATGAATGAATGAATCAACCAATCAATCCAAAAGGTGCTCCAACCACCTTAATCCAAGGCTTGGGAGAAAAGTCAGATTTCTAAGCCTATCTGGAATGCTAGCAGGGTGGGAGTCACACAGATATTTGGGTGTGTGTGTGTGTGTGATTTCATTCCAAAGTGGAATGAGACAACTCATCACAGTCAACTTGCTGCAGTTCACTCACCATGGCCAACATGTAATGGTCAACGTGCCATGGGACAATTTAACTATTTAATTATTTAAAATAAATAAAGAAATATTTTAATTTTGTCATTCACATTTCATTCTGTCCCTCCTTTTGCTTCCTTTCTTTAATTATTCTATTCCACCATTTCTTTGATATTAGTGTAACTCTTGTCCTATAGCAAGTTTCCCATGGCAAGCTGGCTACAGCAAGTTGTCCCGCAGCAAGTTGGCCATGGCGAGCTGGACATGGTGAGTTGGACGTGGTGAGTTGACTGTGGTGAGTTGGCCACGGCGAATTGTCATAGACCCTTCCTACTTTGTAAGCTGCACTAGTTTACCAGTATCCTTTCAGGACCGTTTCAGCTCACTCCAGCTGGCCAGACACTATACCAATACCTTGAATCACACTTGAAAGGGTACTGATAAACTAGTGAAGCTTACAAAGCAGGGGTGTGACATTGGCATACTCAAGTATGCCCATCACTGCCCATACACCACTGCATTTTTGACTAATGGATGACAAAACCACTGTTAGCAAAAAAATAATTTATACTGTGTATATTGTCTTTTCTTTTGTAAGCTGCCAAGAGTTGTTAAGGAGTCAATCAGCCTTGAAGTGTGATAAATAAAAATGAAATATATTGATAACAAGTTTAAAACTGATATTTGTAAAATATAATTCTGCTGTAGCAGAATTCATAAATGAAAAGAAGGTATTAACTCTACCAGAGATGCAGTTTTACCCTTTAGCTTTTGGTCAGAGAATCTAGTTCAATTACTGTTAGCCATAAACAAAGAAACAGGTAACAAACAAAGTTTCAAAGTTGCACATTTATAAGAAAAAGCATTGGTTAGCATCTAAAGTTATTCACTAAGTGCCAAATATAACCCAACATTAAAAGCATTTTACCTTCTGATCAACAGCAACCCAATCAGAAGTGAGAGTATAGCTCAACTCAAAAAGGTCATCATCATCCCACTTTAATCCTATTAACATTCCTCTCTTCTAAAATTGCTTTTAAGACAGAGATGAAGGTGATTTTTGAAAGTATGGAAAAATTCCTACAAGCTAAATTGTATCTTGTGGACTAAATCACCTTTTCCATACACTGCAGTATGCATCACCTGGCTGTTATTCAGAAGAAAACAGCTAGATTTGCTATTTTTGCAGGTATCAAAACAGAGGTGGGTTTCTACCGGTTCTAACCGGTTCTTTAGAACAGGTAGTAATGCAACGATGATGTCACGGAGCCGGTTCCTTCGATGTCTCCATGGGCATCGCCATTTTGGATTTTGTATTGCTTCGCACGCGTGCGCAAGGCGCGACCCTGAGCGAACCGGCAGCAAAACAATCCACAACCCACCCCTGTATCAAAAGTACTCATCTCAAAATTGCTGCCTATATATAAGAACCAGATTGCTTGGTCAAATACAGAGTTAAGGGGAAAAAAAGATTTACCTAGTAACAATTCACCAGGGGTCTCTCTAGATGGGGCCACATTTATACACCTTCGATTAACTCTGCAAAGAGATACAGTAAAATATGACAAATTCAAATACTACGGTAATATAAAATCAAGAATGGTAGATCCTAGTTATCACATGTGAAATTTACAGGCAGAATATTTCTTCCTTCTCCCTCCTGTTTCTTCTTTCTTCTGAGATGTAGAGACTGACTCATGGGAGCCATGCATCCCATAGTTTGGGTTCAAACCTAATAGATTTATTATGGTAAATGCTCTTTTGGATTATAATCTATTCCTTAGATATTAACAGGATACACAGAGAGAGAGAGAAAGAGAGAGAGAGAGAAAATACTTACACAAATACAAGTGGAAGGGAGGAAATTTAAATAATTAAGTCCAATGAATTGCATTACTAACACAGGCTAAATATAATAAAAAATATATGTATGTGGTAATAACTGAACCCTCCCCTTGTCAATTAAGTTAGCCTGCCTTCCCCCCTACTTGCTTCTTCATTTACTTGTTCAACGTGCACTCATATTTCTATAACTCGGGCCTAATTTGTGTTGCTTCTTAAGCATCCTGTGAATAAGTACTGATGCCCCTGCATTATGTTACTTTTTTCACAACCCCTCTGACCCTTAAGCTTTTGACCTTTCCAGAGAACTGACCTTATATGCTCGCTGGCAGCTTTGTCTTTCACTGTAGAAGAGTGAGATGAATGTGTTTTGTCTTCAAACAGATAGGCCAGGGGAGGCTTGAGAACCTCTGTTAAGAAACAAAAACAAAACTTTTATGTTTTACATTTTTTTAGAGAAAGTAACTGGACTCATGTAGAATACTATAGCCTACCTTCCAATTTTTGCCTGTCTTTGAGGAGATATTTATTTGGGATCGTTAAGTAGCACCTCTGCAAGCGGCGTCTCTCTCTGTTAGGTCCTTCGGTTGGGTCCAGCTGCCAAGATGTTGGGTAGGAGGCAGGGTCATACCAAAGAGCCCTGCAGAAATCAACCCACAGTGTGTGGCTGTAGTATTATTATTTATTAATTATCTTTAGTCCCTGCTTTTATTGGTATTATTATTATTTTCTCTGTTGTCTTGCAAGTACACTGACTGCTTCTGTACTGGAAAGAAATTCCTTCTGTGTCTAATCCCACTTGGCCAACTAAAGTATTCAATTCAATCCCACTCAAGTAGAGTAAGGCTGATATCCTATCCCGTGTCAGGTGCAATATGCAGAGGGTCTGTACCTTCCCAATTTCACTTCATACATCAATGATTCCATTCTGGTGAGCTTCAGAATATTACATATGTAATATGCAATTTTGCTAAGCAGGGATAAGAAACCGTCAACCCCTCTGGAGTGCGAAATCTGGAAATGATCATTTTGAACGCCAAATAAATCAGCTTGATCTGCTGCTTCAGTGGTACATTAATTTGGAATGAAACAGATGAGATCCCCACCACCACCACATTTTACATTACTATAACTTGACCAGATTTTAAGGTTGTAACAGAGAAAAGGTTATTTGGCTCATAGCAGTCTCACCCTATACTGATTCTGAAGAATTGCGGAGTTTGCTTCTTTTAAGGGAAATAAAGGCAGCGTTTCAAGTGAACGTTTGCAACTGCCTTTCTAAAATACAATTCTGAATGTGAATCAAATTCTATTTCACAAATGGAAACAGCTACCTCAGATTTTTTTTTTAATCATTAAGCAATAACAGCAGCCATTAATTTTTTCAAAAGTAGAAAGGTAGCTGCTTACCTATCATGTGTAAACTGCTGAATGAGCTCCTGCCAGTGTCTGCTGGCACTTAAGTCTGTTTTATACATCCCCCTGATGTGCTGAATCACCTTCTTTCTTTCCATTCCCTGGGACAGAGAGGCAGCCTGAGTGATGTCCCCTGCAATTTTAGAAATCTCCTTTGACTTTGCATCCAAGCGCTGAAACAGACTAAATGGAAATAACCAATTTAAAAGGACAGCACCTTTTACATTAAGGAACAAACAAGGCAAGCACTGTATCAATCTGTAGCTGGGATTTTCCATTTATAAGGAAATGTTTTGGTGTTTTTTTCCTGTTCTTCTCTTTTAGTTTAGCCAATCCCCTTCTCCCAAAATGCCTCCTCCAAAGTTAAAAGATTTTTTTTTCAAATTAGGATTCAATATGGGTCATAGGATTCAGAAGAAACTTCTCAAATCACCAACTTCTGAGTATAACCATAATTTAATTCCATAGCATGACATTGAAGCTATCCTACTGTGAAAAGACATGGATAAAAAGAGAAGACTGTTGATGCTACAAAGAACAATTTTATGCTGTTTGACTCTTCCGTCCCACATTGTATAATAATGAAGCACATGGCATTTTGTATGCTTTTTTCCTATTCCATGCTTTTGTCAAGACGCACAGAGATAAAACAAAACAAAACAAAACACAGTGCAACAATATCTTCAGAGGGAAGCAAACTAGACTGGTGCCTGTTTTGATGAAGGCTCAATGGTTGAGGCAGCATCTATTTTTATTCTTAGTAAAAGCAGTAGCAACTTACGTTTGCCAGTTGTTGGCCATTATCTTTTCCCAAGCAGCTTTATTCACCTCTTCTTCACCCACGTATTTCTTATGGTCCTGATAAGCAGTTTAAAAAAAGTGATTCACTTTTTCATCTATTTTCTTAATATTGCTACAATACAGTGGTTTGGAACAGCAACCAACCAGGACAGTTACAGACTTCAACAGATAGGTAAGACTGCTGAAAAAACAATTGCAATCAGCCTTCCTTCCTTGGAAGATCTGTATATTGTGTGGGTCAGAAGGAAGACTGAAAAACAGACCCTCTCACATCCTAGACGTAAACTGTTTCAACTCCTCTCCTCAGGACACCGCTATAAGGCATTGCATGCCAAAACAACTAGACAGTTTTTCCCCCCTCATGACATCACTCTGCTGAACACATAATTCCCACAGCACTGTCTTGTGTCTAAAGATATTTACTCACACAGTAGGGTTGTATTACTATTATCCTTTTCACCTTTCCTATTACCTTCTCTTTGCATATCTGCATTCAAATTTCCTAGTATATGTACTTTTTGTAAATAATTTTCTTCAGTTTCCCTCTCTTATTTTCCCCAAACTATGGGTTTTTGTGCAAATCTTTTCCCAGTATGTTCATTTTTTACGCATATTTCTTTTTGAGACAACTGTACTATATAATTTGGGGGGAAAACGTGTCTTTGCATGAATCTCAGTGTTCATATTGATTTGAAAATGCAGAATTGTTTAACTTTCTATTGAAATAGGAATTTCAATTGATGCCCCATATCTAATTTTGCAAATATGTTAATGATATAAATGTAATCAAGTGATAAAGTATATTCTATAGATTTACATACCTCTTCCATTGCTTTTATGAGGTCAGGTTTCGGTGGAGCATTGAGAGGAATGTATTTGTACCCACAAAGCTTTAATGTGTTCATGAATGCTGCAACCGATTTCTGTTCTTCTTTGGTTAATTCATCTTTGTGATCATGCATTAATTCAAATAAATACAGTGACAACTTAGGCCCATGCTGCAATAATAATAATAATATATAATAATACAACAGTTATAAATTAAGGACTATAGGGGGGGGGGAAATCAGGTAAAAATACTCATTTACATATTTTATAATTATTCAAAGCATATTCAACACATTTATGCACACAAATAGATTTTAGAATTTGTGCCGTTTGAACAACAGTTCCTTGTGTAACATGGTTAAAGCCTTTTAAAGTTGAAGGAACATAGATGGCTGATTTATTATATACTCTAGCTTGATACAGGTAGTCCTCAACTTACGACCACACTTGAGCCCAACATTTCTGTTGCTCAAGAAGACACTTAAGTTAGTTTTGCCCCATTTTATGACCTTTCTTGCCACAGTTGTTAAGTGAATCACTGCAGTTGTTAACAACATGGTGGTTAGGTGTCAAGCCTGAATTTTACTTGGGTGTGGGATTGTTTGTATCCTCAGAGTTCGATTTGTAATGGGTGCATTACTTGGAGCCTGACATTAAGTGAATCTGGTTTCCCCATTGCTTGTCAGAAGGTCAAAAAAGGTGATCACATCTTTGTCCGTTTGTGTCGGAGGCACCATTTAAGGCACTTCCGTTTTGAAAGGATTGGCCAGGGACATCACTGTTGCCTGAGGAATGCCCGCGGGGGCTCTTTTCATGTCCCCTTCAAGGAACTGAAGTGACGCACTCTACCATGCTGCAGCACTCGGGTCTCAAATGCGTGCTTGCTAACCTCTGATCCAGCGTCCTCACCACCTTGAGTCACTGTGCTCTGTGTGATCACACGATCCCATCATAAATCTGAGTCATTTGACAATTTTGATCATGTGACCATAGAGATGCTGCAATTATTGCGTGAAAAGCGGTCATAAGTCACTTTTTAGAGTACCGTTGTAACTTCGGATGGTCACTAAACAAACTGTTGTAAATCAAGGATTACCTCTAATCTACTATTCATAAAATCAGTATTAAAAATTCCACTGAGAATGCATAACTCTTTGGCATACCTAAATGTCTTTACAAGCTATTATATAAAGATATTTTCAAGAGGTCCATATCACCATTGATGCATGATGACAACAAAACATGGGCCAGGGCCTTTTCTTAACATGAATTGGTTCCTTTACCAGATGTAACCACTAAAACACTTACTAAACAAGACACAGCACTTCTTTACAACTAAAAGAACTTGAGATACAGAGAAAGAGCTTCCACTTCACTTCAGGGTCAACAGAAATGAGCTAAATGAATCTGCAGTCTAACAGAGAGACATTCTCTATTGCTATGCTGAAGTGCTCTCAATTCACCTTGATTTTCCATATCATATTCCCATTGACAATCCTGTTAAGAATGACTTAAAGGCATGTCATGGAGACTTGGTAGGGGGGTAAATGCCATAATTAGTTGTAAGAGTGAAAAAGTCCTCATAGGTGCCTCAGCTATACCACATTTGATCTGAAAAATAAGTAGCTGATATAGAACACTGTTACTTATTTACTGATAACACAGTATAGATAAAAAAATAATACTCTTAATTAGGTAAGAAATACCTGCATTGCTTTGTTTGCCTCCAGGTACAATCCAAGGCAATAATTTCAACCACAAATGAACTTCATATTTTAAGCCCAATTTCCTCAGGCAATAATTTATCCCATGTGACTTCCTATCTCTTCCAAATTTTGATAATGTGGCTTTGGTTCAAAGCCTGTCAGTTCACAGGATAAAACTATCACCTATTAAGACCACATTTTTCCATATAACCTCTTTCAAGGTTATGTTGAATAAATCAAAATCTAAAGAAAGCCACTGGTAGGACTAGAAATCTAAAATATCATTTCCCATACATACAACAGGCTATTAACAAATGGTACCTCTCTCTATGGAGCTTGGACATTTTAACCATATTAGAGCTTAAATATCTGAATTCTTCACCAAAAAACACACACCATTAGAGCAATCTTCCTTCAAGCTTTTAAAACCACTAGAATTCTTACCTGCAAAGTTGTACTTAAACATTCTCGCAAAATCTCCTGGTGGTTAATTTCATGTAAGAATTCCAAAGTGTGCTTTCGTTCTTGCAAAGAGCGTGTTGGAGACAAAGCATGCACAAGCAGTCGCCCAAGCTGCACTCGAAAAGTATCCTTACAAGACAAGAGAATTTTCTTCCACTGTTGTTTAGGTGTGCTTAATCTGGAAGTGCCCTAGGCATGAGAAAAATTAAGTTATCTCCCAAGATTCTTCTTTCTCATCTAAGAACAAAACACATGACTAATACAATACAAGCATTTGACTAAACTGAAGTAATGTTAAAGTTTTTTTTTACAAAGATACATATCACACTTTTGTTGGTAGATATAAACCATAAACTTTATTAAAAGGTTTTTTAATAAAAACATCCAGAAGGATGTTTTTAGTAAAGAAAACATTGATTCTAGTTAGAATTGAAAACTTAGAAAGTTGTAATTCTGTACAGTCTGTATTAAATAATGTGCAACATGTAAACTTATTCCCATTCAAAGTCTACTGCACCTCAGGCAGATATACTGACACATTCTAACAGGTACTCTATAGCGGGGGTCCCTAACGGCAAGATAGTGAACCAGTACCGGTCCACGGCCTGTTGGGAACAGCGTGCACAAGCAGCAGGCGAATGTGCAAAGCTTTATTTGCACATGTGCAGGATTAGGTTGCCTGCACGAAACCATCCCTCCCCCCACACACACACACTGCTAGTCCATGGAGTCTAAAAGGATGAGTACCGCTGTTTGGTTAAAAGTGATGTGGGGAAATCGAAAAAGGAAGAAATGTCTGTCTAAAAAGGAGGTTAATTTTCCTAAGGGGCCACCTGAGAAACTGGGACTTTTGTGGAGAGGTGCTGTCACCCTCTCCACCGCCATTCCCTGCCACCATGGACCAGACAAGGATAGTCAAAGGGCTGAATGTGGTCTGTGCTACAATAAGCAGTAAGATTGGATCAGAGGAATTGATGAACTTTAGGAGGTAATACATAGCACAACCACTTACAATAGATAATCCGATTCCTTCAATCATTATTTTAAACATTTCTCTCAAGAAAGTGTTTCTTGGGATAAGTTCCTTCTGTTCATCCTCCTTTTCAGTTTTGTCCTGTTGGGAAACTATTCTGGAAGATGTATTCTGGAATGGGATGTCAATCATTTCAGGGCAATTTTCAGAAAGTTCTGCAAATTTGAAAAAAGGATTATACTGTCAATGTTAACCCGGATTGTCTTGATCCAAGGCCATAGTCATCCCACTGTCCAAGCTGCACTTGCGTGGCTGATATTACAGGAAATAAGAGTTTTGAATGCAACTGAATTGAATGCAATTGAATTTTATTCAATTCTTTAGTTTGCATTAAAAGGACTTCAGGCTATCATTTTCTTTGCTGTAAAGATGAAAGTAGACTAAGAAGACTTTGTGGTAATTGAAAGACACATAAAAATATGTTAAGTCGTTGCTAAAATAGTGCCAGCTGGCAAGAGAGGCAACATGTAAAATTTTTCACATCCAATTTTTATCTATACCAACATCTTGCATTTAAATGTGCAAACATATCTAAATAAAGGATTTGGAATATTTTAAAAATACAGGGAGAAGAAAAATACGGTGAAAATTAAGTGAAAATAAAAAAAAAATTTTTTTTAAAGGAGCTGCCAAGTGGAGCAACAGCAAGTGCAGCAAGAGACTCAGGCACCTGAAATCAAATCCTGGCTTTTAAGAGTTTCTATAACCCACATCAATAATCGCTTCCGAGAACAGGACAGGGGGCGAAGCCTGAAATGAAAAGCCCTGATTTTAGGACTTTAGGGCTCAGGATCACTAATGAAAAGGGCTGCTAAACTCAGGTCTCACAGTGGGACGCATGCGTAACAGTGGGACGCATAATCAGAACCATTATGAGTACTGTACATGTATCCTGGACACAAATGGTATTAAGGAAGAGCAAAACAATGAACTGTTTTTAAATGAAGAACAATATTTGCTTCCTCAGTTCTTTTTACGGTACAAAGACCTGGGTTCAAGCAAAAATCTATATGTGCAGCACTGCTTTCCTGCCCACTGAATCTTTTGTTGCTACAAAAAACTCCTCCTATCCCAGAGAACTGAGTGGAAATTAACCAGTATTTTGTGAAAAAAACAAATAATAAACTCCACATGAAAGCTACTGCATTCCATAACATCCAGTCATAAACTGAATTAGAAATGCCAAATTGTACAAATATGGAACTTTAGAAAGCACTGGTAATAAGGGGGAAATTTGCCATTCACACAATGCATCTCATGGATAGCTACAGAACATAAAGATAAAGCTGATGATGGTAAAAGGCAAAGTTATTCATCCAAGAATCTAAACACAAGACCAAGATGTAATCGGGATCTCCAAAATCATATGTAATATTTCTATCATTTCTTTCTAGACCTCTTTGATATAAATGCATTCACTCTCCCTCTCTCAAGCAAGACACAGCATAGTCTGCCACATTCTGCCATTGATCTTTCCAATTGAGTCTTTCTGTTTCTAGTTTCCTCCTACCCTGAGGCAGAGGTGGGTTCCTACTGGTTCGGACTAGTTCTACCGAGTAGGTAGTAGGCCGCTGATGACATCATGGAGCCAGTTCTGCTCCGTGGGCGCTGCCATCTTTTTTTTAAATTTCTTTTGGAGGGGATGTTTTTTTTTGAATTTTTTCAGGATTTTTTTCACCATCTTGTTTTCTGCCTTTTTTGGGGGGGCTTTGGGTTTTTTCCTACTGTGCATGCGCACCAACGAGGTGTGCCCACACTGCGCGAGAGGCAGTGAACCGGCAACGAGGTAAGTTAGACCTGCCCCGAGGCCTATATTCCCCACATTATCCAAGTATCTCCTTCATTCATTCTCAGCCTTTTCTTAGTTGCTCCAAGTCTCCTGGTTTACTAATATAAAAGTGGAATCTGATCTACCTTTTATTCCCTAAGACAAGAATCAATCCATATGGGATGTGGAGATATGCTGAAGAATTGAATGATAGGCAATTCAAAATCAACACTTTAAATCACTTTTGCCTCTATTATTATTTTTTAATTAAAAGCAATAGCCAGGACATACAAAATACTCTGTCACACAACTTCCAACATTATAATGGACCATAATCTGCATAATCCTTCTTTAGAGCTACTTTTAATATATTGTTTAGTAAATAATTACAATATATGATTCTTTCTGTGGTAGTTTGACATATTGTGCAAATGATGTGCCTTAATGAATTCCAAAAATTCCTTAAGAAAGCTGATATTAGCACTGTGGATTAACTTGCATAAAAATGTTGGAAAAATATTATTACCTTGATACATGAATCTATTGGTGGTTAGTACAGTAATCCTCTGTAACCGCTGTATAAGCTCTGCGTCAGTGGCACAAAGAAAACTGTCTTGTCTCATTCTACGCAGAATCATAAAATCCAGTTCCTCGTTTGCAATTGTATGCATTGTCATTAGGAATGTCTCAGACTGAGCAATAGAAAATGTTCTTGGTGCTTCAAAAATGAAAAGGAAATGCCAATAAAACTTCACTGATAAAATTCCTTGATGAAATTTTAAATTGCAAATATCAAGTGTCCACAGTATTAGTGATGATAGCAGGGGGGGGAAGTTTCTTTTTCTTTTGACAAGGATTTTTATATAAGGCAGAATGATTTAGCAAAACGAATTAAAGGTTAAAAACCGGTCAAGAGATTCTGCTCGTGACCTGCTATTATGTTAAATTTAACTAACATAACAACAAACATTTTGATAATACTTTGTTATAGAGATATATCTTCTTTTAATGTTTACTCATCTTCAATAAGTAAAACTTTAAAAAACACTGTACACTTCACCACAGAACAGTGAGTAACCAAATTATAGTAGAAGAGTTAAAACAGTTAAAAATCTTACCAGGAATGCTTTTATGTTTTTGAAATATAGCCTGATGATCTTCAAATGATAAAGGGAGTGAATGGCTTAAATGCTCTGAATCTGGTTTTCCTACAGTTTTTATATACTTTATAGCTGATTGCAAGACTGTGAATTGCAAATTAACTGCCATTTCTGAAAGCAATAGAGATTAAATGAACAAGCAGTCATTTCTTCTGATTATTTCAAAGATTAAATAATTCAAACAGATTATTCACACAAAGGAATTTGGAGCTTACTCCGTGTTCTGTCATTCTTGCTCATCTGCAGATGTCCAAGTAACACCATAAGATCTTCAATAATCCGAAAATATTGTGTTCCTGAACAGCTGCAAGCATGGATTGTCACTGCTGCAAGTAACTGCTGTATATCATACACAAGTAATCTGGAGTCATTTGAGAGAACGCTGTAGAAAAGATGAAATCAATTAATTAAATCCCATATTTTAGTCCCACGTCCAAGTTCAACTGATCCAGCTTTACTTCATTCCAATGTTTTATTGGACAATTCCAAATATTTTGTTTAAAACTACAGATGTCGTAAAAGCTGTACATTTTCTAAAAAGGACTCATGAACTTGCCTAACTTCAAGTTATTTTTAGTGACCGCATTCGAAATTACATAATATGTAACATGGTACCGGTAATTAATCAATGCCCCCATGTTCATACTTGTGATTGAAAGTTGAAAGTCATTTCTTTATATATTTATATAAAATATATAAAGAAATGTATATATTTCTTTTTCCTTTAATATATTTCTTTTTTTCCTCTTTTTCTTTTCTATTTTTTGTTTATATTCTTTTATTTTTTTAGTTTCTATTAGTTTTTATTGCTGTTAATTGTAATCTCTAATTTACAATTATAATTAACTCTAAGTTTCTGGACATACCTAAGACAGCCAGTCCCTCAAATAACCAGAGTCTATGACATAAATGGCTTTATGTCTTCTTTCAATGCATGTCATTCCATGCAAGCCTGTAGCTTACATGAATATCTCAAAAGTAATCTAAATTATCTCATGTCCTACAACAGAAGAAAAGTAACAATGCCACTTACTTGGCTTCATACCACTTACTTGGCTTCAAGTCCATTAAGTGTTGCTAAAGTATTACAGAGCACATACAACAAGCCATTATCCAACAGCATGTCTGCCATTTTAGGACAAGAATGTATGATTTGCAGCAGGAAACAAAAGGAGTTATGTAACAGGATGCAATCATGGAGGGAATTCTCAATAAGGCCCAGAACAGGAATGACACACCACTTCTGAAAATGTCCAGCATTTTTCACATCTTCTAGATCAAAGCTATAAAAACAATAATAATGCAATCTTAAACTCAAAGCAGCAAGAAGGCTTACATTTAAAAAATAGAAAAATTACGTATTGCTATTGGCAGTAAGGAATAGAAATATAATATGAATGTATGAATTTACATGTAATAAGTTTAACTCAGTGATGAATTGTATGGTTAAATGGAACTTTTAGCAGTGAATAACTACACAACATGACTCAATACATTACCTTTAATTACTTATTTAGCTACCACAGCAAGTTTTAGGATTTAATTCAGCTTCCATATTATTATAAGTAATACAATGATTACTAGCCTGAAATAGCTAATGAAAGTGCTATTAGCATAATAATGAAATAAAGTTTTGCTATCAATAAAATGTATTGGCCGTGAACAAAGGTTACACTGAACAATACTGAAATAATACAATTATGAATGATAAACTTCCTTCCTTCCTTTCTTTCAATGCTTTCAAAGCCACGACAGTCTAATGACATTCTGTGAGTTTAATCTGGAATATGCCCTAATATTGCTGGATTCTTCCTTTAGGGTACAAAACTAAGAATGTTAGATATTTTCATATTATTTGCAAGATCTCAAACATTACTTCTCTGTCTCTTAATATGAAAGCCACTAAGGAAAAGTATCACCTCTCAATCACCTTCAAAAAGGAATCCAAAGAAGAATAAGGGTGGCACACTGATTCTTTATAATTAATTACCATATTTTTCGGAATATAAGACGCACCTTAGTTTTTGGGGAGGAAAATAGGAGGAAAA
>JANHFT010009524.1:0-18238 GCA_032467955.1 Pseudoxenodon macrops
TATATCATCTGTACTGTTTGCTGTTTGCTGGGAGGCAAATTGCTGGGAGGCAGAGGCAGATTTTTTTTTCTTGTTTTCCTCCCCAAAAACTAGGTGCCATCTTATACTTCGGTGTGTCTTATACTCCGAAAAATACAGTATGTGCAGGTACGGTAGTTCACCAATCTATTTGGGAGACTGAAAGATAGCATTCCTTGATTAAGTATTGAAATAAATGCTATAGAAAATGCACTCAACACATATTTCTTCAGTTCTGCTAACAGCAAAGTAAGTGTACAACTACGAGAAAAAACAGTATCCCCTTGGATATATGTTTGGACATGGAAAAGTATAATATACTCAACGTTTATTTTTCTGTTCCCCAAATTGTTTTTCCTGGCTTTACCATTTACTTATAGAACAGATGCATAATTATTTGTATTCCAGATAACTGCAATGTACAGTTTACTGTTATTTGTATTCCAGGTAACTGTTCAGGCCACTCCTTAGTTGGCAAGTGGTATTTATTTAGCTGCTGCTAGAAATTGGATGCTGGTTAAAACAGATTCTTGATCTGAAAATGAAGGGTTCTTAACAAACTCATGATTGTTCTTGTGCTGAATCACAATTTGTTTTTCAAACTTACTAATTCTACAAAGAATTTTGCCATGCTGTGTAAAAGTCAGTTATTTGGAACAAAGTCAAAAGACTCCTTTGCCTTTGGAATTGAATAGGTCGATCTCTAAACTGGGATATCCTTATTTAACTGCATGATCAATTCATAAACTGTGCAGTCCTCTCTGACCAAATTATGGTCATTAGGACATAAATGGGAGAAAAAACAATATTCAATTACAAAGGCCGGTTTCTGCTTGGCATGTTTTAAATGCAGAAGGTTCTGCAAATAAAAGAGAAGCAAAGGTGACGTTCTCTCACTTTAACAAAATCCTTGAAGTCAGGCACTTCATCTGTTTTCTGTTGTATGAGTGCTGCCCCATTAAGCTGGCAGCTGCAGAATCGAATGTAGGGCTGCATGTGAGGAAGCTGTGCAGTCAGGATATCACCTATCATTTTAACTGGCATTCTTTCACCCGACATTTTTTTACGAACTCGCAGTGCTCTAAAAAGCAAAAGGTAAAACAGATATTCAATTAGGTATTTGATTTAATCCCTTTACTAATATCCCATAAATCAAAGCATAAGAATATAAACAGTTGGAGGAGCTCCAGTAGGAAAAGCATTTTGAACCAGGAGAACTTTCTGAAAATGCAGGGATTAACAACCTGTGGCTACTGAATCCTATTTCTGCTGCTCTGGGAGTTTCCTCTGGTCATTGCAATGATTATGAGGAGAGAAAACTTTGAAACTATAACATAAGGTATGAAATAAATGTATCTGTCAGAAAACAAAGAACTGGAAATCTTCACAGAACCCTGCCCACCTATAATTTGGCTTCACCTTCAAAACTATTAGAACCTTTCAGTTCCCTAAAACAGGGGTCTCCAACCCCTGGCTGCGGCCAGTTCGGAACTGGGTCGCGG
This sequence comes from Pseudoxenodon macrops, assembly GCA_032467955.1. Taxonomy (NCBI): domain Eukaryota; kingdom Metazoa; phylum Chordata; class Lepidosauria; order Squamata; family Pseudoxenodontidae; genus Pseudoxenodon; species Pseudoxenodon macrops. The sequence goes on from JANHFT010009524.1 coordinate 1,521, forward strand.
AAGCAGCAAGTGAACATGCGTGTGCGAAGCTCCAATTGTAACCTCCCAATTCCACTTACAAAGGGGTGGACTATATTTTGCTGACCATGGGCCACATTTTATATTTTTTAGGGCAGCAACCCCAACCTTTCTGGTTTTGAATAGCATCCTGTCTCCCCCACACACACTGTTGGTCTGCAAAAATGATGAAAAAAACATCATTTTAATTTCTATGTTTTTCCTTTCCAAGGAAATAGAAAGATTCCCCAACATATTACAATACTGACCAAAATATGTTTACAAAATAACTTACTTCAATAGTTTAATATTGCACATAATAAGTTCTTTCCAGTTTACAAAAATCATAGCAACTTCTTTTTCTGTCAGAAGTTCAGAGTCCATCAGTGGCTTCTGGAAGATCTGAGGATTTAAATAAACAATTTAAAGAACTTATTCTGTACTTCATTTGTGCTCTCAGCTTAAGATCAAAGTTCTGAAAATACCATTTCCTGCATTACCTTGATAATTTCATAGGATGTAATTAATATAGTCAAAGATCAGCACTTTAAAATCTCAGTGATTGCATCAGAAGATGTTAAATACACTAGCTACTTAACTCAGAGTAGCCAAAACACAATTACATGAACAAGAAGGTTTACAAGCATCAGGAAAATTTACCAATGGACTCAAGTTCTAATTTAGGAAAAAAGACACTTTAAGATCATTATATATGCAGATTATCTATGTCCCACAGGCAAACCTTTTCTATGTTGAATCTAACAAGTAATAAATGAATCTGGAGAAATGTTATTTTTAATAACAATAAACAATTAAGCTCACCTCTGTTACTAATTGTAAATCATTCACATAATTCTCCTCTGTTACTATGAGTTCATGAATGTACCCTTGTCGTTTCCTTTCTGTAGGTGTCAACATGTCTAGAAGATGCAAATCGGCACACCCTGAAAAACACAAGGAAAGAGGTACTATTTATTGTTTTGATTAACAAAATTCTGCATAAAATCCACATGATGTTTAGTGATTGACTGTTGCTATTGAAACTGCAAATAATTCAACCCTCATTCTCTTTCAAATATGCTCCATTTTAATGCTATAATGTTACTAAATCTGAAAAATGTATCCAAGTTGAACAATTTCAGATTACAGAAGAGAATTTAACATGATTGAATATTTAAGCATATAAATGCTTTTTAAAGCATTAAACAGCACTACAGTAACATTTGTTCTGTATTACTTTACCAAACTGCAAATATTAATTTTGAAAAAAATGTGCTTATACTTTTGAATTGAAATACATGCTCCCATTCACACATTGGCCAAATGAGAAAATAGAAACATTTTACTTAAAAGATTCGCCCTCATAGTTTCCACATGTGTGTGCATACAGCAATTAAGAACACTGTACTCCAGTTTGTACGTATGTATAAATATGTATTTATATTTTTTGCATTAAAATATTGATTAACTGGAAAACCAGGTTTCTATAGTTTTTTAGATTTTGTTTCATAGGATAGAATTTGAATGAATGAGCAGCATCAGATCATGCATTTTAAGTAAGGCAGCTTACCACCTTAGTCAAAATGAAATCTATTTTAGTTGATGATCAGCTAAAGCATTGTTTGTATACATTCTTTTGCCCAGCAATACTCTGTATGTACTTTGTTTGATTGATTTATATCTCACATTTTTTCCAGTAATTAAGATATCATTCATTCACGAACTCCATTTTTATCCAAAACAACTCCTTTGTGAAGTAAGTTGGGCTGAGTGAGTGAGTAGTCCAGATTTATTTGCATACAAATATACAATATGCCCAGGAAGATATATACTCTGAAGCAATCAGATACTATGAAGTTCACTTTTCAGTTTAGAAAACATATTTTTATTGTTAACATCCTTTTAGTTTAGTTTTACTTTGTTACCCTGCTTTGCTCATCTATATCTTAGTTTATTTTTTCAAGTTGGCATTTCATTATCTATATTTCTTAATACTCTGATAGTTAAACTCAGAGCTCTATGTGGTTCTCAAAAGCCTTGGGTGCCTCCAGAGATTTCCAAAAGTTCATGGCTTGATAGAAATCACATTAATTGGGTTTAATTTGAATTACCTTTAAATATAAACAAAATGAAACAAATGTAATTTGTCCTCATTCATAAATCTGAAGTCCCTCCCAATATGCCTTTTGAAAGCCAACACCTCAGCCCAAGGGGGGTGGGGGGAGTGAAGGATGTCTAACTTCTTTCTGAATTAGTGAATGCTGCATTAAAACCTGGCATACAAATCAACAAAATGTCAACAGTTGACTGGAGTATATAGAAAAAGCTTCCTAGGCCCAATGCCTACAACTCCACCATTATTTCTGAATCTTTTAAATCTTCTACTACTGGTTAAGTAGACCAATCATCTGACTTAGTATGAAGTAGTTTCTGAACATCCAGTTTGAAGAATAAGAAACATAATAATCATAAAACATTTGGAAGAAATGCCAAAAACTAGAGAAATGTGTATTGTCTATTGTGTGTAAGAGTATAAGCAATATTATCTACTAATAAAATAATGTACTAATGACAACTAACCAGTTATCACCTGATGGGAGGCATATACTTATACTGATTGCTAAAGAAGGAATGTTTAAACACAATTTAAACTTTAGATTTAAAATACACACCAATTCAAGATGTTGGTTATGCCCTTTAAAATGTTTGGCATGAATCCAGACCATCCAAGGAATCATCTCATCCCAATGGGATTGGCTCACCCCACTTATTCCACAGAAGACCCCACTCAAGGACTTCTGATTGATGAGGTCTAGGAAAAGGACCTTGGACCCTAATGGGGGCGTCTTTCTATGCTGCCAGTAGCTAGTGGACTAGGAGAAAGAACATACCTCTAATCTGCTTTGGTTATTTATTTACTTATTTATTCTCTGCTTATTTTAATATTTTAACATTTTGTACTTGTTTTTACAATGCTGTAAACCACCCAGGATCGCTTGATAGTGAGATGGGCTGCATATTTAATTAATTAATTAATTAATTATTTAATGCTTTTACTCAATAATATTAGAATCCAATATTTTTCTTAATTACATTTTAAAGAAGCCTTTTTCAGATTGCTGGATTTCTTAACAATATTTGATTAAGTTGAACAGTGGAAATGATTAAGAACTCTTATGCATTTTGAAATTTTGCTTTTCAGAGACACCTTACTTCCATTTGGAGCTCTAATGCGTCATGTATCGTTTTAGTTAGGTTTTGCGTGTTTGAGGGTTTGCTCAAATTGGTTGTCACTTTATTAGTGAACTCAACTAATACTCTCTAGTTATGGTGAACAACATTATCAGATCCCATTGTCCTGGAGGAAGATTAGTGTTGAAAACCATGACATTTTGTTATTGTTTAATAACAAACATATTCCATGTTCAATAATACACCTGAAAAATATGGCTGAAAAAATATGCTACCTTTTTTATAGCTTCCAATTTTTGGTGTTGCTTTTAGAACTGCTTCTTTTTTATTTTTAATCAGAAACCCATTTTTTTAAACAAGCAACACTGGCTTCCTTGATATTAAAATGCTGAGAAGCACTGCTAATAAGTAAATAAAAAACTGAAGAAATATCACATTAGGCAATGAGCCAATACATCTTTCCCAGGGTAAGAGTCGAGTTATTTACCTTAACAGTAACAAGCCTTGGATATGAAAAGAAAATGAGGCAACATGTACAAATTGACTACTATTCATTCCTGAGCATCATAAGGCTCGAGCAAATTGAAAGTGTCTGGAAATCTTCCTCCAGGCAACGTATCTTTTTGCTATAGACCTTCGAAAGCTGATGTTTGATACACAGACAGCTAATACGGTAATCTACCCAGGTTTGTACTTTTTAAATCCAACTGACATACTTTATTACCAGCCTGCCATCACTGAACATAGTAATTGTAGCTTCAGTATAATGAAGAAGCTTTGCATTAGGCCCTTTGATTATTTTTCGAACTACCAGCCTGATGACTATCATCCATTTTTGTTCCATTTTTCACACACTGCCTTAGTTTCTTCTCACTGCAGGATAAATGAGATTCCTTTGAGTTTAACCTTAATCCTAACCACTTTGTGCTCACCATAACATTCAGATTATCTTCATTTTTATTGCTTAGAGTACAATTTATTGCGCACAGCAGTGAACACTTGTAAAAACTACATAATGTACATATGTAGTTTATACTCAAAAAATAAGAAAAAACAGAGCACACAGTTAAAAGTAGTTCATACAGCAGGATTTTAAAAATCCTTTAGGTATGAAAAGTATGACAATTGGCAGCAGAGAATGTTAACCAGATAAAGATGACAGATGGGATTCATTAGTCCACGACTAACCGTGTATTGCTGCTTCCCTGAAGAATCCTGGTAACCTTTTGTACCTGGCTTATAGTATTAAAGATACACTTTTTGCTGTATGAGAGAGTCCACTCTTCTTAAAAAACCAATTCTACCAGGACATAGATCTATTGTATATAATGATTTCATTTTCTGTCGTTCATCAGCAATTACAAAATTAGGTATGAAATTTAAGTTATAAAATATCATAATTTCATTTGTCTTGTGAAATGGTAATCCTACAGAATGACTTTGAAAGGAACATTCACATTTACATTAAAATGAAATTACAATAGTTTCTTGCTGGCTATTTTTGCAGTTTTCTGTTATTCTTAGATATAATCTAAAACTAACATTGATAGGACACAAATGTTAAGTTTTAAACAGGAACCATGGCAAAAGAAACTGAAAAGAGTACAATGTTAATGCCAGAGACTTCTATATGAATGTTTTTTTTAATCATGTCTTTTATTATTTTTATAAATAACTCAAGGCATCAAATATGTCTAATTCTCCTTTCTCCTCCTATTTTCTCCATAACAATCCTGTGAGACGAGTTGGGTGAAAAAAGCGACTGGCCCAAAGTCACCCAACTAGTTTTCATTCCTAGAGTGGGGACTAGAACTCACAGTCTCCTGGCTTCTAGCCTGTTGCTCAACTATATTCTATCAGCGTTTGCAGAACTTCAACTCCAAACATCGTTCTCTTCTGGCCTCCTTTGGGTTGCAAGTTACCAGAAAAAGAGGTCTCCTCAAGACAGATATTTATCTAAAGGAAAATGACCACAATTCCAAATGTTATTACTATAGCATAACCTTGTTTCTAGTAAATAAATCATCTTCTCTTTGGCTTCCTTATAGGTTTCCTTGATTCTCATCCCTCTTTATTAAACATAATTTCCACTTGCACTATATGATCATATTTTGAGATTTGAGGTTATATGCAGTAAATTTAATAATTTATCTGCTATTTAAAAAAAACACTGTTGCCTGAATGTTTTATCAGGCTGACAGGAAATCTATATATTAAATCTTAGGTTATAGAAACAATAAAGTTCTATGTTGGTCTATGACCATACTAAAGATTTGATTTGAATAAAACTTTGTGTACTTCCCATTATTTCACAAATGACAAGAGTAATTTTAATAGATCCTTAAAGCTAATCAGATTCGATTATAGCTTCACAAAATGCTTTATGCCTTCTAATCATTTCTTGATATTCAGTACCATCTCTTCCCTATTCGTAATGCTATCTTTATACAGTAACAGTTATGCATGATTCAGTGGATATTTTTGAATTCTGTATAGAAATGTCACAAACCCATTATTGTTTTCATTTTATGACTTTGTGGATTAATAGTTCACATCCTCTTTTGATTTGTATGAATATTGTAAACAGAAGCTATTCATTCTTAATACAAAAGAATATTATTCTTGTGATTTTTTGGGATGTTAATTTTATCGCCCAAGCGAATAAATACGTCAATTTTAGATGAGAATTGCAATGCAGTGATGTTTGCAAGTGTGCCATTTTCACAGTGTGCTTTGTTAGAAGGCACCTGGCAGGTGAGTTCCTCTAATTCTTCTGTTTTGCTAATCCAACAAAGAGATGGTAGGTAAGAACCAATACATTCTCATCAGGCCCAATACATTTTAATAAAATACTGAAAATTTCTTTCATTCAAATATAAAGGTATTGAAGGTGAGGAAATTGCTTCTAAACACAACATAATTCATTGATTTATTGATCAAAAATGTAACATCAAAATCCAAACAGAAATATCTCTTCAAGTCTTGTTAGTTATTCATTCTCGTTTTCATTTATTTCTTTTATAGGTTTATAAATATTATCCTCTTTTAGTCTTAATTGTATCTGATTTATTATAAGTGAAATGAAATGTACCGGGAGAGAAATTCTCGGGATGCATATGATCTATTTCTATATGTCAAAGTGTTTTAAATTGGTTTGTAATTATATTGAAAAAGATATCATTTATTTATTGTATTTTTCTATTATCATATAAATCAGAAGTTACATCACCCCATATAAGATTTCTTGTTCCCTTAAACACTATTCTTTCTGGAAGACATTAAAAATGTTTCTACTGAAGTTTCAGTTTCTTCTCACTATAAAACTATGAAGACTATATAAAATAATGTAATTTCATTTAGAAGTAACACCTCCCTCATATAACCTATTGTCTTCCAATGCAAAAATGCATGAACAATCATATTTTGGTTCTTAGATTCATTATCATTTTCTTGAAATTTTATTTGTAAAATAGCAACCTGGCCAGCTCCTACCCCATTCTGGCCTTTGCTCAAAAGTCTTTGAGCCTTGAAAATATAAATCTGGCTTAATGTACTTTCAAACTTGCAAGATTCTATTAATATAACTCTACTATAAAGTAGAACTAGCTCATCTGGCCGTGTTTCCTCTCTGGGCTACCTTGCAAAGCTAACATCAATCTTGCAAGACTGAAAGTATATTTCTACCTCCCCATCCCTTTTACAGCCCAGGAAACGTGGGAGGGTCTCTTCTGAGCCTCTTAACCCATCCACATTCCTTGTGGGGGCTAAGTTGCTTTTTATCTGACCATTCCCTTGGCTGCATTTCTTTGTCTGTCTCCCAAGGTTACTTCCAAATACCATTATGATCACGCACACCATTCTGATAGTTTCATTTATTTATTTAAATGATTTATGTTACCATCCCTCCTATGCACCATATCCCTGGGCAGCTTGTAAACAATAATACAGTAAAAAGTATGAAAACTAGCACAAAAACTCCCAATGCCTCCCAAAAACAACACACGCTGCAAATCCAGAAATAACTTTAATGAGTTACAGCCTCCTACTACTTCAATGCTTGTGAGAAAAGCTGGGCCTTCAAAGTTCTTTGGAAAACGAGGAGCCTATTGGATCCCAAAAGGGAGGGTGCTCCAAAGAGCAGGGTCTACTATAATGTTCAAAAGAATTAAAAGCCTCTGAGAGGTGAATTACTGCTATCCCATTCATACTATAGGGCATATATTAATGCTGTCTCCATGCAAGGATCCAGATAATCTCTTTCCTTTGGGGCCCTCTTGAGCAAAACCACTTTTTCCACAACCCTTCCCCCAAAGGAGATATTGGAGATAGGTCAATAGATGTTCATCATGTATGAGCTGAAGAATGGTATCTTGAGGATTTATGTTACTGCCTTTTTCTAAGGAATAACAATGCCTCTCTGAAATATGCATTCATCAGCAACCTAAACCTGCTCATCATGTTTGATAGCTTCAATTTAATATGCATATTACCGAGTTAGGTAATATAATAATAATAATAATAATAATAAATACTCAACAACCAAGTCTGCCTGAATACCTAGTACATTCATGGTTTAGCAGACTCTAAATTACATTTCCTAATTCATAAATCAATGATTCTTACTAAATTCCTAAGGAACGAGTGTATAAAGATATCTAAGACAAAAGCCTGCTAAAATGCACAAAAGAATCTTAGCATGTTGACTGTGAAAATAACTGAATGTTTCACCATGGAACATAATGCAGAGATGAATGGGTCACTTGGAAAATGGCCCTAACTCAGTAGTGAGATTCTTCAGTCCACAATGGTGGATTAAATTGCTATGCTTCAAGAAATTACCATATTTTTCGGAGTATAAAATGCACCTTTTTCCCCCCTAACAGAGGGTGGAAATGTTGGTGCATCTTATACACTGAATACAGCCATTTTTGGCCTCCTGAAGCCCCGCCTCTGCATCCCATTTTTGCAAAAAATGGACCAGTTTCTTGCAAAAACAGGGTGCGCAGAGGGTTTGGGAGGCTTGCAGAGTGCTTCTGTGGGCAGGGGGAAGACAAAAACTGCCATTTTTGTGAAAAACAGGCAAAAAACAGGGTTGTTTTTGCCTTCCCCCAGGCCACAGAAGCACTTCTGCAGGCTTCCCAAACCTTCTGCATGCCCCGTTTTTTTGCAAAAATGGGTGAAAAATGGACCTGTTTTTGTGAAAAACAGGATGCGCAGAGGGTTTGGGAGGCCTGAAGACTGCTTCTGAGGGCTGGGGGAAGACAAGAACGACCCCCGTTTTGTGAAAAAACGGCGAAAAACAGACAGTTTTTGTTTTCTCCCAGCCCCCACAAGCAGTCTGCAGGCCTCCCAAACTCTGTGACCCTGTTTTTCGCAAAAATGGATGAAAAATGGGCCTATTTTTGCAAAAAACAAGATGCACAGAGAGTTTAGGAGGCCTGGAGCTGGGGAGGTCAAAAACTTTTTTTCTTACTTACCTCTTTGAAATCCTGGTGCGTCTTATACACCAGTGCGTCTTATAGTCCAAAAAATACTGTAATTGTCCACATGGAATATAGTGAAAATTCAAAACTGAAATGTTTATTCCAACCTCTGAGTTCCTCATTGGTGGCAATAGTAATAATGCAATTTGCAATGATGACAATAATATATTCAAATAAATAGAATAAAAATAGGGTGAATTCAGGGTTCATTGCTTTTCCATTAGCAGTTCCCACATTGATATTCTTCCCTTGGAGAACATTCTAGCAATAATTGGGCTTGTCTTTAAACTCATTTAATACCGTAGTTAGATCGTGGTTGTTGTTTTTTTAACTCTCATTTAGGACATTCTGGAACTGACTAATCAGTGGATTAATTAAACAAGCTTAATTTATATTGCAACAAATACAAAAGCTGGCTACATAGTTGCTAGGAAGTTTAGCTATTCCACACAGAGGTAAAGAAATATTTTTAAAGTATGTAGCAGCTTTTCAGAAACATGGTCTTGGAGAATGCTATCTCAAGAAAAAATAGTCTTTAGTTTTAATCAGATAAAAACTGAAATATATACAGGAACCTAAGATGGAAAGTTAGTATTGGCCACTTTGGCATTCCACCAATGCTGACACTTTGGATGCATGTTGAAAAACAACCAGCTGAACTTGGAAATTAAAATAAGCCACTGCTTATGGCCTTTGATACTACAACTGAAATATGGGATATTCCTTTGAGATTAGTGTCACTAAGCTAAATTCAATAGATACGCAGGAACAAGAACACAGAGACATTTAGTCTAGCTTTTATAGGAAGAATTTAATTATCTATACATGTAGCTAATTGTAAAGACTGTATTACAATTGTTAAAGCTGCAAGTTTTATATATATTTATATATTTTACATTCATACCAATGAAAATACTGAAGTGCAAGTGTATAAGGAGCTTCTCTTGTTTTTGCACCATGTGAATGGACATAAGGAATTACAACATTGCCAGCAGAAAATTGTGATAAAATACATAAACAAACGGAAAAAGTTAAGGTTATTAGTAAAGTTGCTATATTGTGCTTCAGGCATAGGGCTTTCCTTCCTATGTACTGGTTGCACCAGATATTTAATTGAGAGCTTATAACTAATATTTAAAAGACAAACATAGCTTAGGCTACAACACATCTACATAAAATTTAACTGTAAGCTCCACTTAATGTTACTTGTATAAATTCCACAGTCTAGTTTTAAAAAAAATGTAAACATTGGAAATTAATTGCAGGAAGGTATTTCTATACATTCTTTTGTCAAAATAAGATACTTGCTTAAAGGGTCTGTTCCATAGTCATTAAATTACAGTGATGATAAAACTTCAACTTGAAAAGGCATGTTAATTCTCAAGAAATAGATAAATGCTATATTCTTTTATTTTTATATAAAAAGGCAAAAAAAACCAAATAAATCTGAGACACAGAACAAAAAGGTGCTTATTATGTGTAGTTACAAATAAACGTGCAAAATATAAGGTAATGGGAATAACTGTATTATACACTTATATCCTTTCTTGCACATGGAAGGAAATTAACTTCTTGTCCATGATGTATTTATACATACACACACACACACACACACACACTCACTCACAGAGACACTAAAAGAACACCCAACATATAACAATACAAGGTACAAATACCTTAAGCTGAACTTTTAATTGAGCATATTTTTCTTTAAACCAGACTAAATCCTGTTCTTTTAGTAGTACATAAAAAGGAAAAAGACAGACACCAGGTACACCGGACAAGTGAAAAACAAAACAAAACAAAAAATACAAGTCTCAGATTTATGGACATTTGGAACAATTTTAATAATACATGCAGCATTCCTTGATAGTGGGTCTTTTTGCAATAACAAAATTGCAATGACAAAAATGCTTTTTAAAAGGCTAAAATAGGCATTTTAAAATATTCATACCCTTGAAAGCACCTATGCCAAGGTAAGAAATAGGTGGGTAACTATGAAAGCCACAAAAGGACCCACTATCCTCTGTTTTTGACTCTTTTTGTAATTTTGCTTCTATATCTTAGATATTAAGTTAAAAACATTGCGATTACATGCAACTAATGTAAAATGAGGTAAACTGCTCTGCAGTGTGTTCTTCTACTCAGAAGGCAGTAGATGATCATGCTGGAAGTCACATGATCAAGGCTGCATCTCCCATCATCCCTCTGGACAGTGATATGGGATAGTGGGTCTCTTTGAGGACTTTCAAGCCTGAGTGGGGGATGGACAACATATGATTCCTAGAAAAAGGAGGAAAACAACACATAAGCAAAACAAAACAATGAGCAAAATTCAAGCTAGGAAAATGAGCCAGGCATGTAAACAGCATGGTGCAAAATGATAAAGGTATCATGCTACAAGGGAAATGGAACTCAAAACCAACACAAATTTAGGCTTGCAATATAGAAGGTCTTCAAAGAGAGTTAGGCAAATATATAGCATAGCCAAGCTCCACAATCTGCAAAACACAGCAGAGTTATAGCAATGCTGCATGTTTCTTTTTAAATACTATCTTAAGCAACTATTGAGAAAAAGAATCACTCACATTGCTGGCTTGGATCCATATCAGTTGTCAATTTCACATAGTTGGATGGGAAGAGACCCACATGCCCATTCACTTCTCCTTTCCACCAATCAGGGTCTTCTTTATTAAGGACATTAATGATCTGGCCTTTGTTGAATGCTAGTTCATCATCATTTTGTGCAATGTAGTCATACATACCAATCACTTGGCACACTGTAAAACAATACACAATTAGGAAAGCTAGAGATTTTCATAAAGGAAAAAAAAATTATCTACAAGGGACATGTCAACACCTGCATCACTCACAGGCCAAAACCTCATTAATATAACTTGCACACAAATCAGCAGTCTCAAGGTACATTCAGAACTCTTGCTTCCCAAAACTTTGGTATAAAACTCATGGTAGGCTGGTTCTATGTGATTATAGCATAGACAAAGTATAAATAGTACAGGCTGGGTGGAATCTTAATTAGATAAAACATCCTAACTTTTCCTCGCCCTTTTATATTTCATTTTCAAAAACACTTCTTTTTAAAAATTGGCAGTGGACATGTATATGAACATACAGTGTGTATTTATGCATTTATTTGATTTCTACTGTTGCTTACTTGACAAACAACTGTAGGTGCTTTACAAGAGCATTAAAATAGTAACATCAAAAAAAGCAAAACACACAACAAAAACATCTTGCTGGGGACAAAGGCTCTAGATACACACTATTAAATCAGCCTAGTTCCTGAGGGGAGAACCAGGTCTTTGGGTTTCTAAAGGTTACTAGGATTGATTGATCTGGAACTCAGGGAATAGGGGATGCTGTTCCAGCTGCAGAAATAGAGAAGGCAGCCCCTTGGATCTTATGAGTTGACATTGCTTGATTGATGGGTCCTGGAACATTCCAATTCTGCCAGATCTTGGAAAGGCAGAAACAAATGTGAGAAATATGGACCTGCAAAAGTCCTGTGCCACCACAATGCCGAACTTTGGAGACAAAAGCCTATTCAGCTCAAGGATGACACCCAGTCCCATTCCAATCACTGGATTAGACATGAGGATGAACTATTAGTTTCTCTTTCTACTCAATTCCTTTCACTGCTACATGGTCCTCAAGTTTATAAGTACTCATTGTTCTCCACTTTTTACCTCTTTCAGAAGAAATAAAAAAGATACAGACAAAGCTACTATGCCTATGCTGTAGGGAATGGAAAGGTAGTTTAAGAACTGAAGTATGCTGGACAAAACAAAAAATGCTGCTAAAGAGATTATGACAATGAGAGCTAACGTCTACTAAGACAGGAGTTAGCTTTCAGCATGAAGCCACTTTCTTGAAAGTCAACTTATTTTTGCAAAATAGTTAATGAGTCCTCCTGGTAAATATGCTGAAGAATCTCTAATGAGCAAAAGAGTGGATAGAATTCCAGCTAGACAGGACAGAGTAAAAGTGGATTGTTCTATTTTTAAAAAGGATTTGCTTAAAGTCCAACTTCAGAGAGGCTGAAGGCTTTTGAGAGCTGTTTCTTGATTAAAAAAATAAAATCAGTTGAAAATTACAAGGATCATTTATTCCACCTCTATTTATTACATGCACCAAGCAATATCAAATATGCTAACAGCTGATTGTATTAAGAAGTTAAAAAAAATTTCCAACTTCCAAAGTGGTTATCAATTTCCATGTAGCTAATTATAGGTATGTTAGATCAGAATGGAAAATGATCTCCTTATGGGCAAGTCTTAGTATCTAAGGAAAACTGTCGTTTGGGAGGCAACATGTGGATCCTTCTAGGACAGTGATGGCGAACATATGGCACACATGCCACTGGTGGCACGTGAAGCCATTTCTGAGGGCATGCGAGGCGCTGCTGTATCAGCTCCAACGCGCTTACGCGCACTGGCCAGCTAATTCTTCATGATGCTTCCCTGAAGCCCCCGGAGGGTAAAAAACAGCCCAACAAGCAAGCCGGAAGTCCGTTCCTGAACTTCCGGTTTGTCCGTAGGGTTGCTTTCCGCCTTCAGGCTTTCCTGAAGCCTCTGGAGGATGAAAAACAGCTCAACGGGCAAAACGGAAGTCCTGTTGGGCCATTTTTCACCCTCTGGAGGCTTCAGGGAAGCTTCCTGAACCCTCTGGAGGGTGAAAAATGGTTCAATGGGGGGAGGGGATGACGCTCAGATGCGCAGTGCAGTGTGCGTGGGGGGGTGTTGTGTGCTGGCATGCGTGCGCACATTAGCGCACGCTGCCATTTTTGGCACACAAGAAGAAAAAGGTTAACCATCACTGTTCTAGGAAATCCCCGTTTTTTTAGCAATTGCTGGGTGTATATTTTTCCATTCAGGTATGTGTGGTATCCTTAGCGTGCGTATGTGTGTCCATATATCAGTTTTGTACACTACTTCTCCATATATCAATTTTGTGGACCACCAGACTCTCAATGACCCTTCTTGGAATGCTTCTGTTTGAAACTTGTAAGAGAATTTTATGTGCTTGACTTTATAGGGAAATGAACAAAACAACCAACCAAAGTGTTTCTGAATGACTGAATATGATTACTTCCCTTGACTGATACCTGTTTAGTCAATGTATCATTATCTGAAAAATTCCTTAGGTGGAATACTGCGTGAAGCATAAAATGTTTGCTTCTGGTCACTGAAAGCAGGAATAAGCTGGTTATTTTGATAAAGATGCAAAATTGCCAAAGGAGAACTAGCTTGATGGCATGAGATTACTATATACAATGGCAGCAGATTCCCTTAAAAGAGTGTTTTTAAAGAATGTGGTAAAGTAGGTATTTTAACTCTAGGGGATAGATTTTATGAAGATTTTATGCTCTGAAGAATTGGGGAAAATGTTTTTTCTATTAGACGTCTCTAGCCATTTGGAGATGTTGGAAGTTTCGCTCCTTGATATAATTTAGTACTTCACAATATGAATCCTTTTAATTTCCATTTTGGCAAGTTTAGGTTTGAACATGAGTTTTTAATTTTTTAAAATTTGTCTGAAATTGGTCACTTGCATTTGAAGTGAGGGAAACTGTACCCTGATTTGAAGCCCTTATGACCTCTGGCTGCTTTCCGATATCTGCATGCATATTTAAACTACTGTTTCCCCGAAAATAAGACAGGGTCTTATTTTCTTTTGATCTCTGAAATAAGCGCTTGGCCTTATTTTCGGGGAGGTCTTATTATTTTTGAGGTGCAGGAGGCGGCGAGCATGATCACCTCATGGCTGCTGCTGTGTTTCAGGGAGGGCTTATTTTAGCGCATGCACTCAAAAGCCTGATTGGGCTTATTATCCGGGAAGGTATTATTTTCAGGGAAACAGGGTAGTATGACATGGTCACTCTCACCCAAGGTTCCTGCAGTTTCAACTGCCTTTTTTTAGGTACTAAGTGATGTATTAAGTGAAGTATTATGGATGAATGATACTCCCAGAAGAGATCTTGAAAGGATATGAGTCTTGGGGAGGAAATGAGATGGCAAGTACAATACTTAATTCATCAGCATTTTCACATGGAAATCATGATGCCAAAAGAGGAAGAGGTTGTATTCTGTCACTATGGCATGTACTACCTACCTGGGATGAGAACAAACAACTGCGAAAGAAATATTTTGGCAATATTTCTCTGGTCAGATGAGTATTAAACTAGATAAATTAGATGAAAAGGGAATGGGTGGTAGCAAAAGCAAAAGAACTGGATGCGCAATGAAGAACTGGTGCTATGAAAGCCGATTCTAAATGGAAAAACAGAAGGCCAGGGTGGGAACTCAAAGCTTTGCAGAACATTACAAGACTTTAGTAAGTGAGACTCAAGACTCTAATAAAGTGAGACTCAAAAGCTACTTCATTGCAAAGACTATTGGAAATATACAGGTAAAATTAAAGACCCTAATTCAGGAAGGACATTCTCATTCATGTTTTTCAGCTATTAGCAATCTTTGGATTGACACATTTTACAGCAATAGGTGAATTTCCTTCAGTCATTAATGAAAGAAGTTTAAATATTAAAAAAAAATTTTTTTTGAATAAACAACAAAAGAATGATTAGAACTTTGATTTTTGAGTTACTTAGAGTCCAGATGGAGTTGAAATAAGATTTTGGAATTAATTATAAGAATCCTTCCTGTTGAAAAATGCTTTTGTTTTGATTAAAAAAAAACATGATAGGACAGTGATGCTAACCTTTTTCTTCTTGCGTGCCAAAAATGGCAGCTCGCGTACTAGTGCGCACGCACATGCCAGCACATAACCCCCCCATACACACTGCACTGCGCATGCGCGCACCCCCCATTCGGCCATTTTTCACCCTCCAGAGGGTTCAGGAGGCTTCCCTGAAGCCTCCGGAGGGCAAAAAACGGCCCTAAGGGCAAACCGGAAGTTCGGGAACGGACTTATGGTTTGCTTGTTGGGCTGTTTTTCACCCTCCAGAGGCTTCCCTGAAAATTCCAGAAGCCTCCGGAAGGTGAAAAATGGCTGAAAATTATGTGTACTTTTTAACAAAATTATTATTTTAAAGAAGAGGTGTATAATATATTTCTTTTAGTCATGTAAATACTCCTTTCTATGAGGCATAATGTAGTGGTGATTTTAAAACCTAGTATAGATACTAAATTTTGTACAAGTTATAGACTTATCTCATGTTGATACTATAATATTAACTGTTTTATTAGCCAGGCAAGTCCAGAAGGTTTTACCATACATAATTCATCCTGCCCCGTCCGGATTTATTAAAAATAGACAAGCATCATATAATTTACATTTATTATTAGATATGCTGGATATAGCTCAAGATAGAATAGACACTGCAGTATTAGTATTTTTAGATACTGAATTAGCTTTCGATAAGGTCCAGATTAATTTTTTAAAGCAAGTAATGAGTAGATATGAGTTCCCAGTATTTTATTAACTGGTTGGAAATGTATTATTTGCAGTCCCTTGTGAGAATTGTAATAAACAAATTTATTTCTGATGCCTTTGAATCATAGCATGGTACCCATTTTCTCCTCTGCTTTTTTATTTTATATTTGAATGTTAAGCAATTGGTTTTTGGTAGTCTATATTTTAATAATTCTAAACAACTTTTACTTCATTCTTGGAGTTTATATGGGTGGTTCAGCATTTTGGTGTTTAGCTTATAAGATTCATAGGGATAAATGTTTCCTATCTCTCTTAGATTGTAATATACAACAATGTAAAGAGTTGGATTTTGTTTATATTTTAATGGCTGCTATATATGTGGAATGAAAATTCAATAGACTATCAATATTTGTGGGCCTTGTTGGAAAGTTTTATTTATTTCCATTAAAGTCCTAGAAATTGCTGATTTTGTCTTAGAGTATTTCATTTCTCAGATGGTGAGCAGCAAGTCATGTCTTGGAGTCCTAGTGGACAACAATTTAAATATGAGCCAACAGTGTGCAGCAGCTGCCCAAAAAGCCAACACCGTTCTAGGCTGCATAAACAGAGGGATAGAATCAAGATCACGTGAAG
>JANHFT010009524.1:18728-35419 GCA_032467955.1 Pseudoxenodon macrops
AAATAATGTGCTGAAGCTGACCAGACTAAGGACGCTAGCCAGATGAATACCTGGTAGGCAGATTTTTTTCCCTATTTCCTCCCCCAAAACTCAGGTGCGTCTTATACTCCGAAAAATACGGTACATCTATAGAAAACAATAGAATGCAAATTTAAAAAATATTTAAAAAGCCAACTTTTTACAATGTTTAGAACTCCTTAGTTTAAGGAGTACCAACCAACAACTTAAAACAATTATGTCTTTTTCCAGTTGCAGACAGTCAGAACCCAATAACCTCCAAAGTATCCTTTTGCCTTCAAATCCAAAATACTTATTCATCACCATGGTTTTCACTATTTGCCTATAGTCTCTATAACATCCCCAGATATTATTACAGACCTCCATTATTTTCACAACATGTCCCCTCTATTAAGATGTGAAAAGTATTTGTGATTTTGGGGTAATACTGCACTCTTCTCTTACCATGATGATGTCTCCTGGCTGGATAGTGATTTCATCATGGCTTCGGGATTCAAAAGGATACAGAGCTCGATAATAAACTATTTTTACATCTTCCTGAGCAGAAATAGTTAGTGGAGCCTTTTCTAGATCCACAAAAACAGATATGTTGTTTTTGAATTATATCTCAAGAGACAAATTTAATTTGCATGCAACAGCATCATTTGTACTCACATTCTCAATGTAATCTATTTTTTTGCAGAAGCAGCATTCAAACATTCATTTAAACACAATTTACGATATAAACTGCAGATTGCAAAATACATTAATATCTTTCTAAATTAGTGTTTTTTTCTTGATATTACCTTTACTTTATTTAACCACTATACTGTACGTAAGTTTGTTAACTATATTTTTGGATGGTGTTTTCATTATTTGTATTTACTGTTTTAATAAAAAATAAATGAATAAAAACTAATCACAGCCACACAGAACAAAATTTCAGATGCTACTACATGAAAAAAAAAAGATGTGCTTGAACCCAGTAAGAGTGTTCACTGAAATGTCCAATTAGGAGGACAGGTTTTCTTTTAATCTATAAATTGAATAATATGCCATTTACATCATTTGCCCAATGATGTCATCATTCAAATGGTGCATATCACAAGTGACGACATTATTATTCAAATGAAATAAAGCAGAGTAAAGCTGTTCCATAGCATGTGAAGTGTCTTGTATTGAGGTCTGTCAAGTTGAATTTTCACTGTATATAATTGTGTGTACACGAGCATCAAATTATATTTAAAAATAATCAAACCAACTTCATCTAGATAGAAATTTGAGGAAGGGAAAAGAAGAAGCAAAAATGCATTTTTTACTTTTTATTTTGCCTGTATCTCCTTTTGAGTGTGCTGCTCTTATTTGAGTACTGCACTCAACCCATGTTGGTTAAAAGATTGTATTAGGATTGAATTGTATTTTCTTTTTAGGGTAAATACTTTTCATTGAACCCCAAAAGAAGCTTCCTTTATAGGAAAATAAGCATGCATACAAATAGTTTAAATTACGGGGGGAAATAGGGTATCAATAGAAGATTTAAATCGTATTTCTGAATAGTAATATTAATGTATTCGAATATAGTTCTAGGTTTAGTTTAGAGACATATAAATAAACAGTGAAGTTCTATTGTGCATTGGGGAAAAACAAAAGATAAATTGTAGCCTGCTTCCAGTTTAATCTGCTTCTAATTTGCTTCCAGTTTAATCTGCTGGGTTCATAGTAATAATTTATTGAAAACAAAATATTTATTATTCATTGCTTCTACACTGGTTCCAAAATGCATTTCAAAATGATTTACAGTAAAAAAATTAAAATTTAATCATAAAAATAAAAAATATAAAAATATATTCAATTGCTGGTTGGAAAATGAGAAAAACAGAGACAATCTTCAGTCAGCAGAATCTACCACAGTACATGAAGAGAACATAAGATTATATGAGCATTTAATCTGAGTATTCCATTATTTTGTACCTGCAGTTGACCAGGGAGCTTGGATAGTTGGTTTTGTTGAATCTTTATGGTGATGAAAAAATTTATTCATTTTTTCTTGCACTTCCTGTTTGTTCTTCTCATCATTTTCTTTCTTTTTGTTTAATTCTTCCCATTTTTGTTTTTCTTCCTCTTGATTTTTTCTTGACCTTGAATGTTCTTCTTCCTGTTGTATTCTGTCAAGCCAGTGCCTTTCTCTGTCTTGGTTTTTTCTAATTAGTGCAAACATATAAATGATATTTAGAAATATACTAAACAAACCATGTCATTGCAGAAATATTTCCTTGCCAGATGCCTCAATGGTTTCAACAATGGCAAAACTTCTAATATATTGATTTAACTGGAAAAATTCTTTAAAATTCAGAGAGATATTCAGAGACATTGGTGGGAGTGGTCTTGGTGGTTCTTTGGCTGAGCTATTTACTGTTAGCTTGTTTGGGAGTTCTTTGATTGGGGCATTGTTTACAGGGTAAGCCACCAGAATATAAGTTGAGAGCAAACCTCATTCCTTACTAACACTGATGATATTACCTACTTTGGGTAATGAAACATCTATAAGAAAACAATCGAGCTCAGGAAGTACCAAGGACACGCACGCACGCACGCACGCGCACGCGCGCACACAGTTACTGTTAGCTTGAATCTAATATAGCAAACAGATAATCAGATATCTAATATTTAGGTTATTTCAAGTAAAGTTAAACTCATCTTAATTGAATATAATTATACACACACACACACATATATTGACGTACAACAGTGAAAATATATTAATAAATAAAAACCGAACATGTTGTTGTGGCCCGCCAGCAGAGCTGCCAGCAGATTCGGACAGTGAGGAGGTTGGGGAGTAACATGGGCCAGTCCTGGAGTCTGGGGAAGGTTTGGATGAGGGTTCTGTATTAGAGGCAGAGAGGGGGCCAAGGCCATCTGGTCCTTATCAGCTGTCTTGGGGGGGATCTCCTGAGCCTCAGGAGTCTGACATCAGCGAGGCTCTGTTCCCAGTGTGCGGATGTGCAGAGTTGTCAGAAGGCAACAATAATTAAGGAAAAAAAGAGTGACTCGGGAGTAAGGCTTGGAGATGATTGGCCCCTCCCATAAGACATAAAAGAGGAGCAAACGGATGTGAGCCTTTGCAGGAAGCAATTAGTTCATATAGTTGGTTCAAGTTCTGAGAAGTCCTGTTTGACTCTGTGCTACGTTTGGCCTTGCAAAACTAATTAGCAATTAGGTCTTTGGTAGCGTTTCAAGGGAGATAAAGATGGATGCTTATCAACATTACCGTGAAAGATTGTGTCAACTCGAGTAGACATCTGTTGGAATCTTCACAGACTGTCTGTGAAAAGAGTTTTTTTGGAACTACGTTTGTGATTTATGCTTTCTCAGGAAGCCTAGGTCAGAACACATGTGACAGTTGGACCCCAGGCAAGAAACATGCTTTGGAACAATTGTATGGTATCATCTGGTTCCTCAGAGAAGCCACACTTTAGCCATGCACTTCCAGGAAAATACTTTAAATTAAGGAAGCACTGCTAGTTTGTTAAATATAAAATGTTTCTATCAATATTTTTTGGGAAAATACTAAAATATGACACAATTTATTTGAAAGAAATAAAAAAAGAAAATTATGCATCCATGCCAAAAACCAAGCTTCTCCCAAATATATGGATAATTAGTCCTTCCAGAGTATAAATAACTGGTTGTTCAAGATTTTGATCAGTTCCTTTCATGAAACAATATGGTTTCCAAATTCAAGCTTACCTCTGGTTTTCTTTCTGTTTTTCCAGCTCTGTTTTCCTCTCCTGCTCCTTCTGTTTTAGTCTGTCAGCTTCTATATTCTTTTGCTTCTGTAGCTGCTGCTTGTTATGTATTTCCCTTAGGTCCTGCAATAATGAAATGGTGGGTTACTATATAGTGCACAGGACATTTTAATCAGTTCCCTGTTTCTCAGCATGAAGAACAAAAGCTCATCCAAAATAACCAAATAAACTAATTCAAAATTTTATATAATCACCTTACTTCAAACTTATTGTAGTATGATTTATATCTGATATTATATTTGTTGTAGTTATTCAAATGCTTTAGATTTGATCTTGATTATCAAACCTAAAAGTTTACTGCTTTTATTGGACAACCTGAAATGACAAGAATTGTTTCTAAAAAGTCTACATGACTTATCATCTTAAATTCTAATTTACCAATAAAAGAGAATATATGAAGCAAACAACCAAACTCAGAAAGCACTAAGGATTCCACAATTCGAATTCAACTTATTTGCTTTTGTTTCTGAATCTGAAGTGCTTGTACATCCTGAAACAGAATGAATAGATTTTCAAATTTCTCAAAAGTTCCATTGGCTTATCTGCAAAATGCTGTTCATTCCCTGCATCTTGTTCTTATTGGTCACTTAAGATAATAATTTTCAAACATTAATTCTCTTACCCTTGAGATGGAAATCTAATAGGCAGCTCTGGATCTGATGTGCTATCAATAACATCAGAATAATTTTTATAATCTCAAAAACTAAGTCTGATGTTCTAGAATAATCACTAATTTATGTTCATATAGGGTTCACATATCTCGTCTCAACAGTACTGTACTAAAACGATAGTCACAATTCTAGTTTTACCATCTTAATAATACCTGACAAGCATGAATTCCTAGAATGTTAAAATCTGTCAAAATATGTTAACAAAATTTGGGTATAAAGTTACAGCAATATTCTAATAATAACGAAGAAAATGATTTCTCCTTATCTAATCTTGGTGATTTTTTTCTGCCTACGCTTTTCACTCTTTTTCTAAACTAAAAACGTAAACACATTGCAAATTTTCCCCATAGAGAAGCTGCTCAGCCACCTGATAAATGTTGTTATTATAAAATTAATGTTAATATACTGAACATGTCAATCAAAAACACAAATTCCAAAATCCATAAAATTAAAACAAGCAGTACACATCAAACAGCAGTGAAAACAATTTAAGGAAAACAAAATCATTGTACTAGCATTTCTATCTAAGTGCAATAATAATGTATAATATATTTTCAATATTTAGCTCAGATATTCATCATCTGCAATTAATTATTAATTGGATCAGTCTCAGTCTGTTTTTCTTGTTAATAGTAGTTAGAGTCTACTCAAATAATACTGAAAATTATTTAATAATTTAAAGATAAAGTTATGATTAAAAATCAAGTTTAGCTTAAAATACATGAATAAGATTAATTTGTTCATCTAATCATATATCAAGAACTTGCATTCTATGGATATTTAAATGCCTTGGTTTGTTCAATATTGCATGATGGAATCATCTCATATAAAAAATGAGATACATTTATTATCCAACTTGGCTGGATGAAATTCGGTATTTTCTAGAGTTTGGATTATGGGGTTTATGTAGACATTTAAAAGGAAGGTAGCAAACAGACAACCTTTTTTGAACAGAAATTGGCAACCTGATTTGTAATGAAATACTGTCATATAATTTAGAGGCTGACAACTTCACCCAATGGCTATTCCTGGGAATTGAATTATGTGCTGTTTTTAAATAAATAAATAAATACAGGCAATAAATAAACTTTAGGGCAATAAACATTTTTCCATGAAGTACTATAGATTATTATATAGATGTTTAGTATAAAGTTTGTTAATCATGTTTAAAAGATTTAAAAGCTGCTAACTAGCAGTTAAGTCTTGACTGTCTTTTTGTAAATAGACACTATAATAAGTAAATGCTACTCCTAAGGACAATGCAATCTATCAAATTAGGCAAAGAGGTTAATACACTATCTGCCATTCCAAGCTACTACAAATAACTTCAACAGTAATAAAATTAACACTGGATTTAAGCTATTTAATCAAGTCTGTAATTTCTGAGTATGTGATAGGAGCTCAATTAAAAAACAGTCTAGCATCAAGCTCCAATTTGAACTAAAATTCTGTTTTACGTTTGTAAAATTCACTATGATCTGTTCATATTGACTATCTTTCCTTTTTTAATTGTATGTGCTTTAAACTTTTAGACTGTTTTAATGGAATTTTGTTCAATGATCACATTCTCCTATAAGACTGCAGTTACTGATTATGGATCTCCCTGGCCTAAATCTCACTCACTTTTTGAAGAGAACCTTATTCTGAATAAGCCAGCAAGCAGTTTCCAAGACAAGAGTAGTTACTAGACAGACAAGTTACTAAATACTTAGAAAGCTAAACGGGCAGATATTGACGAGGTCAGAATTAGCTTTTAAAAAAAATCAGAATCGCAATTGCCTGGTTTAATTCTCCAAAAATATGGATTGTCCAGAAATGCAATATTGATCCATAATTGTCATCATGCTTTTAGCATATCCTATCTTCAGAATACTTTTAAAAAATAGAGAGGAATGAGTATTGTAGAAATATTAAAAACATGATGACAATTACATACTAATATTACATTCCTGGACAATTTTGCTCTGATTATATTAAGTACCTTAAATCCATATCTTTGAAGAATTAAATCAGTCAAATGAGGTTCTGATATTTTTTTAAAAGCTTATTTTGACCTGATTAATAATTGTCCATTTAGCTTTCTAAGAATTCCTAGGAATTCCTAATTCTTAGAGGTGCATTCTAATAAAAGGTGAATATGTTAGCTTTTGGGACTCTCAGACTTTTATGGGAAGAATTTTCAATGGCACTACAAAATGCTAACATTTTTCCAATAATACAATCAGCATAATTTCTTCTGTCCTCTGACATTTTTATCATTATAGCATATTTTACCACCAAAAATATATTCAACCTGAAAACAGGGACCAGGTCTTTTTTTAATTAAAACTGGATTTACATGCTCACATCAATTTTCACAATTTATACTGCAAATGGTGAAGTTGAGGAGTTGCTTAATTATAATATAACTTAAACCTGTTTACCTTTAGTTGGTTGTTGAAAATATCTATCTCCTGAAGTTTTGATCTGGTTTCTTTTTCTACTTCATCTAGCTGGTTACGAAGCTGCTGGCATGCTAACTCCTTTGCTTCTAAAGCTCTTTTGACAGTGAGAAATGAATCTCCTATTTAAAAAAAAATATTGACAATGAATATTTAAAAAACTCTCCAGGTTCAGTGATTCTTAAATGGAATGACTTTACAATATACATATTTCTGCAAGCAGAGAACCGTTTTTAAATAAACTTACGATGCAAGCTGTTCTGCTGAACTTGCTTTAACTGGTCATTGAGTAATTGTTTTTCTGGAATCAACCTTCCAAGCATTTGCTGAGATTCCTAAAAGAAATAACATGAGATGTGGTAGCTATAACCACAAGTATCATATCACAATTGCTTCATCATTCGCCAAAAACCGCTTTTCTGAGAAAACAGTTCCTTAAGCCTGCTAAAAAAGAAAAGCCACGATGTAGAATATTTCCCAAATATTTCTCCCAATTTTATTGCACAGCTTCCTCTCACAACACATAATAAAGCAAGAGGGTAGAAGATGATGTCTAAGATTTCTACACATGTTATTGCTATATCACTTTGAAGTGACAGAAATATTCCATACAAAATCTTGAAAACAAATTTGTGTTACTAAAGAAGAATACCATCTCAAAAATAACATTAGGATATTTCCTCTGAAGAAACCTGCTTAAATTACACCCAATTTTTCACATATCAAGATTCTGAAGGGATTTTTCACACCTAAGTCTTCCTTATTTCACTGGAGTTCTTATTACAACAGAACAGTACTATGAAAGGGAAGAGCACTTGTCATTATAAGTAAGCCAGATATGAGTGCATGCCTTTAGAAACAACGGGTATTGGGTAAAGATATTTCATAGAAATTCCAAATCAATTTTGATGAAAGTGTAATTTTATAGGGTTCAACCAGTATATAACTATAATCATTGCCATCTAACAGAATTATTCTGCTTGAAAATTATATGAAAATGCATATTCTAATATTTGTGTTATGACAAATTAAAAGTATTTCAGTAATTCAACTGCTAACGAATATCTTCAAAAGTTACTAAATATAGTCTTTGAAAGATACTTAGGGAAATGCCTGAAGTATAAAGCAGGCAGCAGCAGTAGAAA
The DNA here is from genome assembly GCA_032467955.1 of Pseudoxenodon macrops. Taxonomy (NCBI): domain Eukaryota; kingdom Metazoa; phylum Chordata; class Lepidosauria; order Squamata; family Pseudoxenodontidae; genus Pseudoxenodon; species Pseudoxenodon macrops. The sequence continues at coordinate 26,792 of JANHFT010009524.1, forward strand.
AACATCCAAATTGAGAAATGACAGCATCTTAAAGTGAAAATTTGCCTGAAATCCCAGATGTCACATTTTTTGCTTCAGAAAACCAGGGGACCAACCTCAAGTATCTTGTGGGAATATTTTTTTAAGGTACACTTGCTCCTAAGCAGCATAATTTAACAGCTACTGAACTTAACTGAATTTCAGTATCAGAATAGATTCTGTGGGACGTGGGAAGAAAACTACCCCATCGTGTGCACTGGCTTCTGGAGAAAAAAAATGGGAAACAAATTAGTTTATTTCCCTAGGATACTGCTTATTTTCACTGTTGCCACATACTTATTGCCTAACACATATACTAATTAAGCAACTAGTATATTCAACTCTCATAAATTAAGTCCTATTCTTTCATACAAGAATACATAAGATATAATTTAAAACATTTTTTTAAACTATAAACTTACTTGTAACTGCTGTTGTAAATGTGTGATTTCTGCAATCCTCAGCTCTCTAGATTTGTTTGTGCTCTCAATTTCTTGTCTTTGAATAGCCAATCTGCATCTGATATCCTGAAGCTTCCCTTCCAGTTGATGTTTTTTATCATTCTTCAACAGGAAAATAAAATATTGGTTTATTCAGATTTTAATTGGAATGCAAAACTGGTTGCAAGTTCTTTTAGTTAGACCTCTAAGTTGAAAAATATTCCTTTTCCTGATCCTAAACCTCTTGAGTTTAGTCTACAAAAAGAAAATATACTTTTTTTAGATGAAGATTAAATAAAATGCAATTACACAAAGAAAGAAATAGTAAATAATTGTAAAAAGAAATTAACAGTATTTTTGAAATCTACCTAAATAAGGATATCGATTTAAGAATTGCCCGGGATGCAAGTAACCTTTTATTAGAGGGCATTTCATAGAAAATAATACTAAACTTAAAAAGAATCAAGAGAGAACCCAGACTATTTTAGATGAGATAAAAAGAATTAAAGAAACCTGCAAAAAAGATAAATATCTCTCATCAAATTAAACTCTTACAGCAAGAGTTAGAGATATCGAAGATAAGAGAAATGTAAAGGGAACTTACACAAAGCAAAAACAAAACTTAAAATTTGCAAATAAATCAGAGAAATGGCTAGCATCCAAATTAATAAAATAAAATAAAATGATATTGAAACTTCAAGAGCTAGAGAAAGATACTGTATTAATGGATAACATAGCAATATAAAAAGCATTCCATCAATACTATTCCAATTTATATAAAGGTCATGATATTCCTTTGGAGAAAATAGATGAATATTTTTTTAAAAATCTACCAAAGATTATAAAGAAAGGAAGATTATGAATGGATCTGCAACCTTTTATAGCTGTAGATCCATTCATAATCTTTCTTTCTTTTTCTTTCTTTCCTTCTTTCTCTTTCTTTTTTCTTCTTTCCTTCCTTCCTTCTCATCTTCTCTAAGTTTATGAAGCTATAAAAACAATTAAACAAAAAAAAAGTATCTGTACCAGATGGATTATTGGACTCTTACTATAAATAATTTTAGGATAAATTTCTACAACCTTTGCAAAACACAGGTAATCTTATTTTACAGAGAGGAAAGATGTTAGAAACTTGAAAAGCTGAAAATATAGCATTTATACCTAAAGAGGAATAAGGTTTGATTTCAACAAGACCAATATTATTATTGGATAATGACTACAAATTGTTCACAATAGTCCCAGCTGACAGATTGAAACTAATTTTACAACAATTTATTAATGAAGATCAGTGTGAATTTTTACCTAAAAGACAGTAAAAGTAATGTTAAAATTGTGCTGGATATTTTAGAATCTTTTGAACAGCATAATAAAAAACAAGCTGCATTATTTTTTTTAAGTGCAGAAAAAACTTTTGGTAATTTGAAGTGGACTTTTCTATTTAATGTTTTGGAAGTTATGAACTTTGGAGAGAATTTTATAAATGAATAAAATTGATTTATATTTCATAAAAAGCACAAATAATCAATGGAAAATTAGTTAAATCATGTGAAATACAAAAATGAACAAGACAATGTTTTAAGATTAAGAAACAGAAGTCAAAGATGTTGAAAAAAAAGAAAGATCAAATATAATTAATCAATAAAGTAGATTATCAGATTAAGAAGGTAAACTAGTTGGGTATGATAAATTTGAACTGTATGCTATTTCAAGATAATTACCTATTTTTTGGAGTATAAGACGCACCGTTTCCCTCCCAAAAGAGTGAAAATTTGGCGTCTTATACACCAAATGTAGCCCCACCCACTCTTGGCCTCCACGTTTTATACCTGTTCCAGGCTGCAGGGATTGCCACAGACCATCGCCCCAAAAGTGGAGCTTTGGGAGGCTGCAAAGGCAGCCCCTCCCAAATGGACCTTTCCTCCCAAATGCTAGTCATGGATGCTGGTAGGCAGAGACAGATTTTTGTTCTTATTTTCCTCCCCAAAAACTAAGGTGCGTCTTATACTCCGGAGCGTCTTATACTCTGAAAAATACAGTATGTTACAACTAGGAATGAAGTTCAAAAAGATATGTTAAGATGAAAGAAAATGCTTTTGCCATTGGGGAGAATTTTTATGACCCAGATGAATGTTTTGCCTAAATGCTATTTCTGCTCTAGACAATATCCATTTTGATTGATGTACCAAAAAAGAATAATAGAAAGATATAACTAAATTTATGGAGCAGCTGAAAAACGCATGTTAAATAAAAGATGTTACAAGATGTAAAAGAAAGAGGATTGGGTTTACCCGATTTGAAATTATATTTTGTAATTTATTGTTTAGTCTGGTTGAAAGAATGGATGCTACTGAAAAACAAGGCTTTTGGAATTGGAAGGACACAACTTCACATTTGTGTAGCATGGGTATTTATGATACAACAAACCTAAGGTTAATGTAGACTATAAAATATCATTTTGTTAGACATGCCATATTCCGAATATGGAATAGATATAAACTTAGATTGTGCCCAAAAGTACCTTTGTGGCTCTCAGCACAAGAAGCATTTTACAGAAGAGAAATGTCAGGTTCCAAACGAAAAGAAAAAGAAAGGAACACAGCCAAACACAAACCTGGTTTGTTACTGTCCACTTTACCTCTCTTCTGGCACGCACTGACAATCGCAAAAGGAAAATCTTGTTAGGGCTGCTTGCCCATGCTCCCCATCATCTTTTAAACTAGAAGCACCGCCCACCCACGCGTGCAACCCCCTCTCCCGTGATCTCCGACGCACAGAGGCCAAAAATGCGACGTGCGAAGGCAGCGATGTGCTGTGGTGATACCCACAGCCTGGAGCAGGTCTAAAAAGGGAATGTTGAGGCCAAAAACGGTCGGTGGGGGGCGGCAGGTTTTCAGCAACATTCACTGTGTAAGACACACAGACAATTCCACTCACTTTTAGGGGAGGAAGTGCATCTTATACTCTGAAAAATACAGAATATTATTAAAACTTTTGTCTTCCTTTATCTTTAATCTTCAGTTGGGTGAAATAGGGCAACTGTTTTAAACCAAAGTATTTCAAATGGTACTAGCAGACGAGAATATTTGTAACTGAGGGCTGAACTGTGGGGTTCTTAGTGCTCTCTAAGCTTGGTGGTTTTCATTATCAAACTAGGCAACAACATCAATGTACACTGATGATGTTAGTTACTTTGGTAATGAAACATCTTCAAGAAAACCACCAAGCTGAGAGTCCCTCAAGGATCCTATTTTTCAAGTGGACTAATTTATAGAACATGTCCAAAATCTGGGACCATGAGTCCCAGGAGATTAAAATTTCACAAATTTGTGGCCGCTTCAGTTGCATGGCTGTGTCAGTGCTGTCACCTGGAGGTTCAGTAGATTGATCTCTCCTTCAGCTATTTGAGATTAGATAGGCCAGTCCCACCCTAGCCTTCCCTCAGGCCTAGTAGACGGGTCCCACCATCAGCTGGAGGGTAGTTAGCTGCAAACAATCTGGCAAGAACTCAGAAGTCATGCCTGCTTTTTTCCCATGTTCATTTCTGTTTCTCTGTTTAGAAAGGAGATATTAAGGAAATATATCTGAAATGATGACTCAGTGGGTCATGAGTTGTCTAGTGTAAAATAAAATCAAGAGAAGAGTTGGCGGTGGAAAGATACATGTGTCAACAGTTTTGCTCTGTACAATTGCTGGAAAGATGTAAAGTAAATAAGAGAACTTTTGATTCTGAACACTGTATGACTGAATTTGAAACAGAATTGTGCACAAACAATGAACATGTTATTGTTAAAATATATAAATATTTACAGAACACGTGAACGAATATATAATAAAATGGCCTAAAATCTTTGATCCAATACTGTATACAAATGGAACAATGGAAGAATATGTAGTTGAAGGAGTGAAATTTACATTGTTATAATCTTAAAAATATTTTTAATAAAGTGATACATTGTTGGTATATGTCACCAGAAAAATGGTTGAGAATTATAAAGGTACTGTCAATTTATGCCAGAAAGCCAAGCAAGAAAAGACGCTTTATCGTGCTTGATGGGTAATGGCAAATCCTAGAAAATTCTGGACTCAATTATATATATTAATACAATGCAGGAGAGTTTAAGGAACAGTATGCAATTGAAACCAGATACCTTTGTTTTGGAATTGATGGATGAAAAGTTTACAGCAATATGCACAAAGGGGGAAAATTCAGCTTTACGCACAATGGAGGAATAGATGGTGAACACGATGGAAGTTGCTGAGATGGCCAAATTGGCAACTTTGATTACAGAAAATATATTGTCTAAGTTTAATGCTGACTGGCAAACTCCTTCACTTTTTGCATGAAACAAAAACATGAAATAAAGTTTTGATGATTAGAAAAAAAACTATAGAAAAAATCTATAATTTTGAAAATATCTGACAAATGTTTCTCACTTACTAAAGCTTCCAGTTCAAACTCCAGAGTTTTTTTCTTAGCTTTCAAAACAACTATATCTTCTTGTTCTTTGTTTCTTTGATTCAGCAATTCTTGACGACGATTACGTTCCCACTCAAGCTGTCTCTGCCTTTCCAGTTCTCTTTTAGCAGCCTTTGTTAGTTTAAAAATATGAAAAAAAATTGTTCACGTTTGTAGTTCTATTAAATAAAAAGTGCATAAACTTGCACAATTGGTGACTGACTAAATACTTTTTTGCCCCACTGTATATGTCTCCCTGTCATCTTCCTAACACAAAATTAGATATTAAGTAAATCCTGGATTTCCTTCCCATTATTTCCTTGGATCTTCACTCTAATTAAAATAGATTTGAATTAGACACTTGTGTAGTTATGCAAATTAACTCTCTCCAGGAATGCATTATTTATGAATGTAAGAAAAGTAGCCAGATTAAAAAATTCCTACCTATCCAAATATTAGTTATGTTAGTTCAAATGTTATTCCACAGAACAAAAGATTATAGGTAGAAAGGAGATTACAAAGTAGAAGAAGAATGAAAAACAAAAACATTTTATCTATTAAAATGAATACAGATTTATTTAGCTAATAACTAAATTAGTATACTAATTTTAAAAATAAGGCAATTTGATAATCAGGCAAAATCTGTTTGAAAGGCATAGATGAACATTCTACAAAAGTTCAGTAACTAGCAATTAAATAATAATAAAAGCAATAAAAAAAATATTTGATATACATTTGATTAAAACTTATTTTAATCAAATTTATATTTGATAAATAACTTGCTAAATACAAGAAACATAGTGATCATGTGAGGTAAACAAAGTCTTCTTAGATAATCACTGTCCTTAAATTCCAAGCTGGCAAGGACTTTTTAAAGTTTCAGTACCAGACTATTTATGCTTAAAAGATAAGCAGTGAGCAGCAATAGTTTAGATTCATCGCAATATAAAAGCCCAAATTTACATGGTAATGATTTAGAGCCAAGTTAAGGAACCAATACTTATATGTACCTTTCTGACAAAATGTTGCAAAAATACTAAATGATTCCTTCCCACATTTTGCCAAACATCTCATATATACAATTAAAAAAAAAAAGAAAACAGAAAAATACAATATATTTATTTCCCAATATAATTTTGACAAATGAGTGTTCCTCTGAAAATATTTATTTACCTCACGCCTTTCTATTTCTTTCCTCCTTTCCTCTTCCCTTTGGCGTTCCAATTCTCTTTGTTTTTCTAATTGTTTTTCTAATTCCAGTTGCCTTTTCCGCTCCTGCTCCTGCCGTTCACGTTCCTTCCTTTCCTGCTCTGCCCTTTCCAACTGTGCAAGGCGCTCTTGCTCTTTTCTTTGTTGTTCCAAAAGAGCTTGTCTCCGCTTTTCAAGCTCTAGATTGCCACGTTCAAAGTTCTCACGTTTTTTATCTTCAAATGTAACTTTTTAAAAAATGTTACAATTAGAATTCAGATGTGTTTTGTGCATAAATAAATATGAAGTTATATAGTCTATCTGGAATTTCTTTAGTCTTTTTTTTCTTTTAATGACCCCATAATCCCTTGCATGGGGGTGGAGTCGGGGCAACTGAATGGAGCTGAGTGTTTACTGACCGGATGCCCTTCCTGTCTTCAATGCAGAGTTCGCAGCTGATATTTATTCATTGTGCCCAGAGAGAGAAATACTTGCCCTATCTAGGGTCAAACTCACAGCCACCTGATTGTGAGGCAGGAGCTCCACCTCTAGGCCATTGCACCACACATATAGTCTTATATGGAATATACTTTAACATTACAAAACCCTATATACAAACGCCTGATCTTTATTATTCTTGTAAATGGATATATAAGAAACACAATATTCCTTAACACTTTACAGTTAAATAATGCTAAGGGAACTTCATAAGTGATCATTTATCTTCCATGCACCACAGTTGGCAATTATAGACCTTAGGCAAAATTTCTTATCATGCATTTTTCTTCTATATGTCATAACCATTATATATATTTGATGCTATCAAATAGGAATTGGCCTCCAGCAAATAGATACTATCAGTTATGATTTGCGGAGCAGTAATTGGTTTACTAAAATTGGAATGATGAATCACATAATAAACACCTTAATTAATAAGGACTCCCAAATCGAAAAAATACTCTGGCATGATCTTCATGATACCGACACTACCGTGTTTTCCCCAAAATAAGACCCTGTCTTATAATTTTTGATCCCTGAAATAAGCATTTGGCCTCATTTTTGGGGAGGTCTTCTTATTTTGAGGCGTGTGGAGCAAGACAGGACTCCTCTTGCTGTTTTACCTAATTTCTAGCTCTGTCTCCCTAGCCCTAACCAGAGGAAATGCGCATGCATTTAAATATTTTCGGGGTGGTAGTGGCTTATTTTCAGGGGATGCGCTCAAAAGCCCACTTGGGCTTATCATCAGGGAATGTCTTATTTTGGGGGAAATGCGATATTATAGTACAATTCTTTCTGTTGGTACAAAAATAATGTTGGAAATTCTAAATGTTGAAGAAATCATTTCATGACAATTTCCAGAACTAGCATCAATCTGCTGCTATAATGACTGTTTCTTAAATAACGTGAGAAATAGTTGCATTGCAATCATGATGATAGAAAAGCTAAAGTGAAAAATATTATTGACATGACCTCTGCAAATATAGCTTTTGTGTGCTATTTTACACAATCTCTTTGGGGTTTTCTCACACCACCGAACACTGTAATAAAGAGTTCATGTTTCAAATGTAACCTATATATCACACAACCTAATTTCCATAATATACAACATATTTCTTAATTTCAAATAAACATTGGTTTTCCAGAACGTAGTATCTTTCAAAAATAGCCAGCCCAATTTTACTCATTTACATTTTCACTCACCGGGCAATTTCTTTTCTAGTTGCTGCTGTTCTTCTTCCAATACTGGTTCTTCTGGTAACCGCTGCTCTACAGACATTGAACTAGTGACAGATACACCACTGCCAGAACGAACTCTTCTGTCAATAAAGAATACGTTAAAATATGTGCTCACTCTCAAAGCTACTGTTATTCATTCTAATATTGTCATTTTATTTCCTATCCAACTATGCAGATAACTAATTTAAAGGTTAAAGTTCAAGATCATTAAATCTAAATAAACTGCAGGGCAGGACATTCATTGGAAACTAATACAATGGATGGATTCAACTTACAAAGCCATTTGATTGAAATAATGATATAAAAGTCTTGTCTGCAAGACTGTATGTGTTCATGATTTGGTAGTGAACAAGTAGGAGGAACAAGCAGGAACAAGCAGCATAGAATTGAGAGCTGGCAGAGGCAGGGAAGCAATGCTGCCACCTATTAAAGCTACCCATCTGGTTTGCAGGTTCTGCACCAATAGGAATGTCAGAGAGGGAAGGTGGCATTGATCTAGTGCGGGGGTTGGCAACTGGTGGCTCTGGAGCTGCTCTTTGGGCCCTCTGCTGTGGCTCCCTGACCATCTGGCTGGCCCCACCCCTCTCCCTCCTCTCCCCTGGCCTGAGAAGGTAAGGGCAAGAGAGGGAATGGAGAAGCAGCCGGGGCTGATTCTCCGGCGCTGGTTGAAGAACGATCGGCACTGGCAAAGGCTTCCATTCGGACAGCCTTCTTTTCCCTCTAACTGCGAGATCTCTCCTGCCCTAAAGATCTTGCTGTGTCCCGTCTCCCAACCCCCCCCCCCCCACC
>JANHFT010009524.1:42521-64115 GCA_032467955.1 Pseudoxenodon macrops
AGTTTCACCTTTTAAGTTGCATTACTGAAATAAATGAACTTTTGCATGATATTCTAATTTTTCGAATTTCACCTGTATATATTATTCCTTGCTTATTGTATTTTACCATACTACTTTACCTACATTGCATATTTATTACCATAACTAAAATTGTCACAATTAAATTTTCCTCATTTATCCAACCTTTTACTTCTTCTTTCTGTCCTCTAACATTTGTACATCTTGTTCCATATTAAATAATTTTCCTCTTATTTCCTTTGTCAATTCGTCCATCTCTGCACAATCCAAAAATTTTCCTATCACTTCTTCATCTTTTGGTATACCCTCGTTTTTCCAATATTGAACATTACATTATCCTAGCAGCAGTTATAATATGTAAGGTTAAATATTGTGTTTATTTGTTGTAGTTTCTTTCAATGATACCCATAGGAATGATTTCGGTTTCCAATCTATATATTTTCCTTTGAGATATGTTTTAATTTTGTTCCAATATTTTTTTGCTGTTGTGCACGTCCACCATAGGTGATAGTATGTCCTATATCCTTTCGTACACTTCCAACATATTGGTGATGTATTTGGGAACATCTTGGGGAGTCTTGCCAGGGGTTTCACCCTCCACTGGGATGGTCAGATTTCTTGTACCATCATTAGTTGATTGGGTGAACTTGATGACTTTGACTCCCTCCAGCACTGTTTTTCTGGTTCTTGGGGTCGGCTTCCTGGTTTCTTTGCAGGCCCTGGGAATGGGTTTTGGGCTGGTTGTGTGGCTTAGCAGTCAGCGGCTTGGTGCCCCTTTTCTGCATTTAAAGCAGTTGGTGGAGCATCATTGTGGGCTTTAGGCCTTTTCTTTTTTCAGTCGGGAGGGACCTTCACTCACCCACAGCTGGGGCAATTTCTGGATTGGGCTAGATCAATCTCGACTTCTTCAGCCAGGACATACCACCCATGGAAAGTGTGAAAGACACCCCGGGAGATGCAGGTATTGTAGACAGCATCGCTTAACTCATCCTGGAAACACTCCATAGGCATGTTCTGTGCCAGTTGTTCAGCTGAAATGCCAAGTTTCTGAATTCTTGGGTGTAGGTAGACACAGACCTTTGCTCCTGGCTGATAGTCTTTATTCATATTCTGGCTTTATGATCGGCGAAGGGGTCTTCAAAACTCTTTCAGAGCGCTGTCATAAAGTGGTCGAAGTCTGGCTCCCTCACATGAAGGGGACCCCCCAATGACTATTTGGGCCTCAGTGGGTCTTCGCAAGGTTCTAGCTCTTCCAGTCGTTCTGGGTGTTCTCCTCAGCCATGGGGTTTTGCTGCCAATTGCCCCTGTGCCTCAATCTCAATCAAATACTTGGGACATTCAAGATGAGATTGGACTACCATTTGTTGGAAATGGTGTAGGGTCTCCTGCTTGAGCAGGGAGTTGGACTAGATGACCTACAAGGTCCATTCCAACTCTGTTAATCTAATCCTCTTGATCACTCTTGTGAGCTGACATAATTTGCATGGTTCTGACAGTAGAGATGCAGCTCTTGGTTGACCCTTTTTTCAGACCTTGCCTAATGTCAGGCCTGCCCCAGCTAGGATCCTAAGAAATAAAGACCCTTGACTCTATTCGGTTGAAGTTCTTTTACTAAGGATTAGAGGATGCAGTAAAAGCAAGGCATGCAGAATTACAGATTTTTCCTCCTGTTCGTGGTACTCCCCCCTAACTGGATTGTCAGTGTCCAATAGCATCCTAGGTTGCTGTTTGGAGAACTCCTTTGATTGTAGGCATGTTTTGAAGAGATTTCACATTCTTTCCCAGGCCTGGTGTCCTTGAGGTGGTGGAATCTAGCCACTTAGTACCTATGGTTCCTGTTAGTATCCACCCTCCCTCCTAACACCCATCTTCTCTCCATCTGCACAGCTTCCCCAATTTCCCCTACCCCCACTCTCCATTTATGGCAGGATGCCAGCAAGCCTAGCAAAACGTAGGGAAGTTGGCAGAGCAGTCACTAATGAAAGAGAACCCACCTAGAACTAAGGATAAATTTTCTGACAGTTAGAACAATTAATCAGTGGAATGACTTGCCTCCAGAAGTTGTGGGTTCTCCAATACTGGAGATTTTAAAGAAGAGATTGGACAACCATTTGTTTGAAATGACATAGGGTTTCCTGCTTGAGCCAGGGGTTAGACTCCAAAGTCCCTTCCAACTCTGTTATTTTGTTAAGTACAAAATGTCCAAAGAGCAGAAGCATTTCTGTTTTATTCATGTTTGCATTACAAGGCTCAAAACATCTGTTAACATTAAGCTGTCCATTTAATTTTGTTTCCATTAGATCTGAAAGCCAAAGCTTTGAAGTATTTCTATGCAATATGACTAATATGAAAATGTAAAAACAAAATAATTAACAACTTCCAAGGCATTTCCATTTTAAATAGAATGGAAACCATGTTTCCTCAAAAATAACCCCTAGCTTGATTTTTAAGTGTGTGCCTAATATAAGCATTACTCCAAAAATAAGCCATAGTGAAGATGGGGTGGGGTGGGTATAGCCAGCACCAGAGATGACAAGGGCATGGGGGCTGACGGTGTCCAGCAGCAGCCACAGCCTGCACAGCGCAGATGAGTTGATTACCTGTCCAAGCAGCAGGCAGAGGGGGGAGGTATGTGATCAACTCACCTGCCTGTGTCCCATGTTCTCACAGTGCTGCATGGGCCATGAGAAAGCTGAAAGTTGGTGGGCTGGAGCAGGCAGGTGGCCATGGGAGGCTTGTCTTCATGCAGCGGCACTGGCAGCAGACATAGCCATGGTGGGGAGGCAGGTGATTCCTATGCTCCATGCGGGCCGCAGGTAAGCCAAGAGACGTGAAGATGAGCCTCCTGTGGCTCACTCCCACCCACTCAGTCTCATGGCTTGCCTGTGTCCCGAGTGGGGTGTTTGGATTGCGTGTTTCTCCCACACCTCTGTCTCCATCTGTTGTTGGTGCAGCATGAAGATGAGTTCCCGTGACTGCCTGCCCACTGCAGTCAACTGACTCAACTTTCCAGCGCACCTGGATTGCTTGTCTCCCCCCACCCTGTGCCTTTGCCACTGTCTGCTGTTTGGACAGGTAATTAGCTGCACAGCCCCAGAATGCACTAACCAAGAGGCTGGAGGGCTGCAGCTGCTGCCGGATGTCAGCCCCTGCACGCTCACCGCCTTTTGTGTGCACGCTGAGGGGTGCCCAGCGGGTTGATTACCCTGAAATTGTGTTTCCCTAACAATAAGCCGTAGTGCTTATTTTGGAGCCCCAAAAAATATAAGACCGGGTCTTATACCAGGAAACATGGTACATGTAGTTTTATAAAATAAAACAAGAGTTTCCTGTGCGTAGTAATGTTACACAGTGAAGTTATTTGATCTAAACTCAAATCTTTTACATAATTTCCATGAAGACATAAGCAATTCTTCAACCTCTTACAATCAATTTGTCCTTTGTTTACATGCAGCAAGGAGTTATGGACGAAGGCGAGGTAATTTTCTTCTGTTTGCTGTAATACCAGTAATGCAATTTGGGGTTGAAGCAGATAAAATTGACTTTCAGTACTCATTAAAGTAAATCACTTATTATTCACTTACTCCAGTTATTTCATCTTACTTCAGCAAACATTTTTAGATTTTTTTAAATTCTTGATTTTTGTGCTTTATTAAAAGTATTACAAGTAATTGTTTCCAAGAAGGATTCTAAAATACAGATTTTTACTTTCTTCTAAACTTCATTTATTTACCAGGATTCGTATAAAGAGTTTATAGACAGCGAAGCACTAGTCTGATGTGATAGGGCAATGTTTTTCAACCTTGGTAATTTTAAAATGTGTGGATTTCATCTCCCTGAAATCCCCAGCCAGCATATTAGCTGGGGAATGCTGGGATTTGAAGTCCACACATCTTGAAATTGCCAAGGTTGAAAAACACTGTGATAGAGATTGTGTTTTAATCCAAAGATTTAAATATTTTCTTTAATGGTTATTTGACAAGTCAGAGATGATTCTTAGTCAGATGCCTGGATTTTAAAGGTAGTCCTCAATTTACAACAGTTCATTTAGTGATCATTCAATGTTACAACACCACTGAAAAAAGTGTCTCATTACCATTTTTCACACTTATGACCAATGCTATATCCCCATAGTCACATGATCAAAATTCAGACACTTTGCAACCGACTCATGACAGTTGCAATATCTCGAAGTCTTGTGATCTGAGTTCTAATAGTTCTGTATCTTCTGCCAGAAGGCAACAGTCCAAAAAGATTGGAAGCAGGATGGGAAGAGTCTCTGACAATGTTGTGCAACTTCCTCAAACTGCAAGATGCGAAGATGTTGTCCAGGGCTGGTAGCTGAAGCCCGATTATATTCTGGGCAGTTTTAATGATTCTCTGTAGAGATTTTTTGTCCACTGCAGAGCTGCTCCCATATCATGCAAGAATACTGTATGTCAGGACACTCTCAATAGTGCTGCAATAGTAGGACAGAAGTCGATGCTGAGATAGATTCATCTTCCTGAGCATTCTCAGGAAATACAGGCTCTTCTGTGCCCTCTTCACAAGCATGTTAGCATTAATAGTCCATGAGAGGTCCTCCGAGATACAAATGCCCAGAAATGTAAAACTACCAAACCTTTCCACCTCCTCACCATTTATGTACAATGGTAAATGTACATAACTTCCTCCTGAAGTCAATTATAAGTTATTTAGTTTTTTTGGTATTAAGTGTAAGATTATTTTCTTTACACCACAATGTCAGCCCTTGTACTTCCTTTTTATAAGCAGACTCATTGTTCTTATTAATGAGCCCCACCACTGTCGTGTAATCCGCAAATTTAATAATTGTGTTGGTGTTATACAATGGGGTGCAGTCATGTGTGTACAAAGAATAAAGGAAGGGGCTTAGCACACAACCCTGGGGGGCTCCTGTGTTTAGTATCAGAGTAGAAGAATGGTGAGATCCCATCCTTACTGACTGTGGCCTATCTGTTAGAAAATCCTTTATCCACAAACAAATCCTCTGATTTATACCCAAATTGGACATTTTAAGAAACAACCTGTTGGGTAGAATGGTGTTAAAGGCAGAGCTATAATCCAAAAACAACAACCTTACATATGTTCCCTGTTGTTCCAAATGATTCAATACAGTATGGACAACAATAGACATAGCATCATCAGTTGATCTATTTCTCCTATATGCAAATTGGTATGGGTCCAAAGTAGATGGAAGACTAGCCTTAATATGGTTCAACACCAGCAGTTATGTCTGGATAACCCCCAGTTCCCTACTACTGATTTAGATCTTTCACTCCTGCTTTGGCAAACTTTTTACAGCAGGAGTTAATTTCTCCATATTTGGGTATGAAAATATATACTTCACCAAGTAGTTAGATATGTCTGACAATTATTCCTCAAAGGTACTGTTGTGGTCACTTTGTTCTATTAACTCTAGTTAATTATCTGAGCCCTAGGAGCATCCATCCTTAACATTTGCAAACTAGTGAAGACTACTTTTCTATTCCAGTTCCCTGCTTCCAATGAATGGCTAATGAGGCCAGTTATTGGTAAATCTATCCACAGCTAAAAACAGGTTGAATGTGCTTGGGTAGCAGAATTATTCCTTAGGATCAATTCTGATGAATTCTTTTCTCATAATTAAATCTGATTGATCATTATCTATGGAACTATGAAAGCATAAGCTTCCCAAATCAGACATGTACTTTGGAAGAAAAGGTTTAGCTAGGCAAGATGAGTGCATATTCTACTCAGCATTTCATTGCAAAGCCCAATCAATTACATAAATATTGCCGTGAAATAGTTCATTTCACTTCTGCTGTAGCAGTTTGGGTTGTAATTTATTTGCCAATTTCTAGACCTGGAAACAAGTTACTTGTCCTGAAATATTGGGTTATTTTCTTTAAAAAAATAATTGGTTCTGCTATAAAGAAATCATTTCAGACCTAAACAGAAAACAGATACAAGGAAGTCAAATATCTACAGCCCATGCAAAATTTATACAGGATTTAAAATTTTTGCCCCAATAAAAAAGAACAAAAAGCTGTTTTTATGGTCAAGGTCTTTTTGTATAGTAACTTACATGGTATCTGAAAAATAGTGCAAGTTTAAAAAAAAATACATTGGGTTAGAAAGTTTTATACTTGACTTTATTCTTAACCAGGACTTCCAAGTTAACTTTCCGATCTTGGACCTTTAGACCCTCCACGTGGGTCTAACTATAGTGTGAATATGACAGCGCCCTGGCACCCTTTTTATTCTGCTGTCCATTTCCACCTCACTCTTATGATTATGGATATCTTCTGCTGCCTACTGACATTGGAGGAATAGATGAGGAAAGCAGAGCTGAGGAATCAAATGCCCCCCATTAATATGCTTTATATAGGTGTATAATCAGGACAATACAATTTGATTGTGAGTTAAACTAGGCACCTTTGAACTAGGATAGTGATCACCAGTGGAAGTAGCCAATTTTATACCTGATTAGTTTTTTGCTAACTCAAGAATTGAAGATTCAACTCAGCAGTGGGCTTTGGATTTAAAACAAACAACAAATATAGAAAAAAGAAATAGACCAAAAGGAATATAATACATTAATTAAAGATTTATAGTCACAATATTGTATCAATGAGGCAAAAGGCAATAGAATCAGTTTAAAAATGCATAATCACTGAAGGAAATTAGATTTATTTATTTTGTTTAGCAAATGGTATACAAGACAGGGAGGTTACAATGTTATCACACAGTAGAAGTTCTGGCAGTTGACAGTCACTAGTTCGTTTGTTGTACGGGTACATCACAAGAGGGAAAACTCGGTTCATACTGGCTGACTTATAGCATTCTCAGAGGAAGTTGGATCATCTGGGACTTTCCTCCACTGCTCTTCCGCCAATCGCAACCGGGCAGATTCAGCACTAGTTCCAGCTCCCAGTGCAGAATGCAGTCAGCAATTTCCCACTACTGACCCTATCTATCTACTCACAAACAAAGCTTTTGAACTGCTAGGTAGGCAAAAGCTAGAGCAGGTGTTTCAAACTGGATTTCACTGACAGCTGCATCAGGGTTGTGTATGACCTCATGGGCAGGGTGGGCGTGGTCAGGGTGGATGGCCAGATTGATGTCACTGTGACAGGGGCATCTGTGGTGGCCCAAGCACTCTGCCAGCGAAAGCAGGCTCCACTACATGCGGCTCCCCCGAGCTCCGTTTTTACTGGCAGGGGGTGACAGGAGGCCATCGCAGCTGAAAATGGAGTCTGGAAGGGGCGCATGCAGCCCTCCCGAGTTCTGTTTTTGCTGACAGAGGCATCACGGGTTGGTCTTTTACTTTTTCTAGGGCAGCCCCATGGATCAGATTTAAGCACCTTGTGGGTTGGATCCAGCCCCCGGGCCTTGAGTTTGACACCCCTGAGATAGAGATATGGGAACTCACTAGTGGTGGCCTTCAAATAATTTAACAACCAGTTTTCTGCCCTAATAACTGTGTGTGTGGTTCCCCGGGTGGGTGTGGCCAGGGGCATGACAGCACTCAGCCTCCTGTAGCACTCTGCCAGCCAAAACGAGGCAAGGGGGTTAATTACAAAATGCGAGCTTTACTTTGTGACATCCAGATCCAGCGAACAAGGGGTGTGAACTGCAGAGAAAATACACTTTTGTTTGGTTATGAAGAAATATCCCCAAAGTCAGATGTACACTAAGTGTAGACTGACTTTTAGCTACATACCTCCCCAGCAAACAGCAAATTTTGAAGCTCCAGGTAAAGAGGATTCATTTTAGGATACCACAGAGTAACCACAGTTTGCATGTTGGAGGTTCCTAAAGGGATGCTGGGAAACTCTGTATTTTAAAGAGCATTTGAGGGAGGGGTACAGAATAGCCCTTCTCTGCCTGAGGCTGTAGAGACCCGGCACCAATTAAAACTCTTTTTGTGAAGCAACTGATCAACACTGACAGGGTAAACTATTATATGTATATGAAAATAAGAGCAAACTCCACTCCCTTCTAGTACTGATGATGTTACCTAGTTTGATAATGAAACATCTGCAAGAAAACCATCAGAGAGCACCAAGGACCCCACAGTTCAACCCTGAGCTACAAATATTCTCTTCTATCAATAAACACTTTTTGGTTACTCAGGGCCTGCCTTATATGAGATGGTTCCCAGTGGATTTCATTATACATTTTGGTATGATTTCTGTAAATAAAGAATGTAGAATTATAATGGCTGAGTCTTTGATCCTGCATACATAAAAAAAGACAAAGCTAAGCATAAACAAATTAAAAAACAGATTTGAAAAAAGAAAAGGCTCAAGAAAGAAATAGAGTGAAAGTGCAAGAAAGAAAGAGGAAAAGAAGGAAAACTGAATAAAAAAAGACTTCCAACTTTCTTTGGTACAGATATAAGTAAAAAAAATGTCAAAGTCTTACTCTAATATTTACATTTGTCTACATAATAGAAATAATTTGTCTATAATCCCTTATTTAATCATCAAAGCCCAGATCAACTTTTGATTTCAGTTTCTCACAAAAAGTCCAGTAATGGTTCATATCATTTTAATCACTATTTGTTAACAAAACCACAACTGATTTATTTAATTGCACCAAACTCTAAATAAAACAGGAATGGAAAATCCTAAACTCTAGTGTAGACCCATGCTTCTCAACTTTGGCAACTTTAAGGTGCATGGAATTCAATTCCCAGAATTCCCCAGGCAGCATGAAGTTGCAGGATATGGGTTTGGCTAGTCTAGAGAAAAGAAGGACTAGGGGGGACATGGTATCAGTATTCCAGTAGTTGAGAGGCTGCCACAAAGAGGAAGAGGTAGATTTATTTTCCAATGCACCAGTGGGCAGGACAAGAAACAATGGATGGAAACTAATCAAGGAGAAAAGCAACCTGGAATTAAGGAGAAATGGAAGAGGAACAGGCGACGCCATGCGACATGGCTCCACGTGCCACTTTGGGCATGCATGCCATAGGTTTGCCATCATGGTTCTAGATCTACTCACTATAGCAAACCTAAATTCCACTTTAACAACATTGTTACTTCATTTCATCTGGTAGAGGTTTGTACAGCTTCATTGTTCAAAATAATGAATTTCTATCCCATGCTTTTGAATTGCTAGTTGGCAGAAACTAGGTGAAGATGGGAGCTCACCCTGTTGTGCAATGCTCAGCTTCCAGCCAACAAGCCCAGTGTCTTAAACACTGAATCATCGTGCTACCCTTTAGGCATTATAAATATTTCCAGAATTCAAATTTATTACCATTTATGAATATACCAGATTCATTCAATTATAAGCCTTATATTCAGGTCAATATTGCAACAAGATTTCAATTGCAATAATTAAGAAAACTTGTATTGTTACCTTATCTCCTAAATAACAATGCTTTTTATAAAATTAAGCTTTTAAGATAAAACTTGGCAAAAACCCAGCTAAATACATATTAATATTTGTGAAATACTATACATGATGGAATAAAATGGAGAATTTCAGTACCAAAAACAGATGTAGAGGAAGGAGAAAGTTGTATCCAAACATAGGCATAGTCAAAATAAATGGAGAACTTATCACATGGTAACAGGAATGTAAACAGCAGTGTAAATCACATCTAGCTAATTACTTTTCCAGATAAATTCAAATATTATTTATACAAAACATTAATCTATGACAATCTTTTCACAACAAAATAAATGTTCAATATAAAGAGTATATAATTCTTCTTCTACACAATTCTAATCAGTGATCATAATAAAATAAAAATTCTAGTCTAGTCTACACAAACAAGCTTTTCAACAGAATGAATAGTTTAATTTCAGATTTTTGAAATGCCCTGTTATATACAAAGAGTTCATCTCTGATACCACTTATTCGCAAGTGGTCTTTTTAAATTTAGTGAAAACATTTGTATCTGAGTATCTGCAGGAGTGACATTTTCGACAAAGCTGCCAAAGCACTTCAGAACAAAACAGTCATACTTACCCAGCCACATCAAATGATTGTGCTTTTTGCAGCTTTGCATTTAGTTGGGATCCTCCACCAGATCTACTGAAGGAGGAACTCTTTGGCAATGTTGCTGAAACATAATAATTATGCTTTAAATTTGATGAAATTAAATGATTAATACACAAATTATTTTACCTTAAATTGCCATTATCAAATATACTTTCTGATATAAACAGATTACAATATTGTTTATAACATTCGAAGTGATTTTTAAAAAGTATAAAGGATCATAAAAACTAATATTAACAACATATTGCAATAGTAATAGCACTTAGACTTATATACCGCTTTACAGCCCTCTGTAAGCGGTTTTACAGAGTCAGCATATTGCCTCCAACAATTTGGGTCCTCATTTTACCCACCTCAGAAGAATGGAAGGCTCAGTCAACCTTGAGCCTGGTGGGATTTGAACTGCCAAATTGCAGGCAGTCGGCAGTCAGCAGAAACAGTCTGCAGTACTGCACTCTAACTACTGTGCCATTGAGGCAATTAAAACATATATTAATCAATTAAACAAATATGAATTGATAATAACAGATCTCATTAATTAAAGAATCTGACTACAAATGTATTAAGTTGTATGATATTGATCTTGTCATCCACAGCAAACCATAATTATGTAAAAATGATGTCATTTGCACTGTGAAGTCATCACACAAATGCCATTATGTATTTCCAATCTTGATATCTGATACAATTACTTAAGCTGCAGCATTTGCCTGATTTCATAATGGACAAGTCATTTTCTATCCATACCTCTCTGGGGCATGGATATGATCCATGGTATTGATGTATCTATTTAATAAAATATTTTATTTTCTGTGCACAGTACAATAAAATTGTTTATACAAAATTAATTCCCTATGTATTCCTTTCATGTAATTACATATTCCTTCAATAGTTTTCTGCCAAGGTTCAAGATAGACTTGGAATGTATAAGCAGTATATTACAGTAAATGGAGGAGAAACCAAACCCACACTGTATTAAGCTACAATTCGTTTAACCAGTTTATAGAATGAAAGCCAACTTTCATTCCAAAGATAAATTTTACAGCAGTATATGCCAAACAAACCAAATTTTGGCTTAGTACCACGTGGAAACTGAACCACTAATTAAATATTATTTATAAAAGACAATTTAGGCCAAGCAACACTTCAGAAAGATATCAATCTCCTATCTAATATTAGGTTTGCTTAAATATGTAAATATATGCACTTGTCTTTATAATGTTTTAACATGGCTTAATCAGTACTTAAAAATCTGGAAAAGCCAACCAGTCTAATTTTTCATGGAAAAAATAATTAATTATAATTAATCAAATTATCAAAGATTTTGTGATTATTATAAAAAGTTAATACAAATCTGAATGAATCAGGAGTGCAACTTTGTAATTCTGAATACTGTTAAACTCATGAATATTTGATATAAGATACTGTACTATTTTGCTATGGTGTTATACATAAAAATTGATAAAGAGTCATGTAAGTATATTGCAGGCACTAGGACTCTGCAGTCCTTGGAGTAAATCACATAGAAACAGTCTGATCCTAAAGAAAAGGTGGGGTTGTTTTAGTGTTGCAGACAGATGTTAAGTTCACACTCTCCAAGAATCTTTGAGAAACCGAATCTGAATACACTGTATATACCACTAGTATATATGATTCAATAAGAAAACAATGTATTATAAGTTTAACAGATAACTTAACATCCAGGGTAGAATTTCACTGATGCCATACATAAATATGATTCCATTTTAATACACAAATTACTTTTCTTTTGAATATAAATTAGAATATGTATAAGCTCTGGAAATAGAAATGTTGATAATTCAGCATACCAGGATGACCATAAGGTGGTAGAGGTTGGATAACAGCTGGTGCTCCATTAGCAACAGGAGGCACAGCTGCTGTAGGAACAGAAGATACTAAAGGTGGAGACATTCCCACAACTGGTACGGATGTCATTGGCCCTGGAGCAACAGCTGGAAGAGGTGGTATACTGGAGAGACCGCTTATTCCTATAAGAGAAGTTTTCATAATTATCATTGCTGGCCAGCTAGAAAGACTTTTATTACAACGATCTATATGAATGATCCTTCAATAAGTATAAGATCAAAATGGAGAAAAATGTAGATTCTGGAGCAAACCAGACTAAGAAACAGTATTTGAAACAATATTTCTCCATAGGGAAAGAGAATTTGAAAAAAAAATCTTGGCTCCTTTGTTTGTCAAGTTAGGATCACAAGAGTAGATCAAGTTGTAGACCAAGGGGGATTATTTTTTAAAAAGGTTTAAAATATTTTTATATTTTATATTTCCCTTAACAAACTATGAAAAATGCAATCAAAATGGCAAAAATGCCCATTGGATCAAATGACTTTGCATTTACAATCATATGGTTCACTTAACTGTGTCTCACTTAACCATCATAAAAATGGTTGTAAAATCAAGTTGACATTATGCTGCCTCAACTTACAATTTACAACCATAATGACATACAACTGTAATTCCAGTCCCAATTGTGGTCATAGGTCCAGGACTATCTGTGAAAGACTGGAAACCTCTTACAGATTTTTTATTGCTGAAAATGGAAAAATGTCAAATGGTAATTTCTGGATTTGAGGACTGAAAAGAATTCAAAAAGGAGCTGAATTGATTTTTGTGATGTTAAAGGGGGAGAAGGGATAATGAATTTGTAACTGCTGTAAAGCAGGGTAGAAGATCATTTATTATATTTTTCTTTAACTGCATTGTTTTCTATATTTTTTTTTTCCCTTTTTCTTCCTAAATTTCTGTATTTGTCTTGTATTCAAATAATCTCTTAACAAAAATTAAAACTGCTAACCAAAAACATTTATATCACAGGTGAAAAGCTATATGATAATGTACGTTACAATTGTATTAAAGTGATCTTTAAATAGAATGACAGTATGTAGACAACATGAAATCTACAAAGTACTTCAGGAAGATGATATAAAATATTCTTACCAAATCCTGGTGTGGTAGAAATAGCAATGGGAGGCTGTTTCATAATAGGAGGTAATGCAGAAGGGAGCGGATAACCTTGTAGCTTCAGTTTGATAAGTTTCATAGCTATAGAAAATTCCAGTTGGTCCATTCTCCCATCATTGTTCATATCTGCCAGAGCCCTAGAATGATCAGCATTTAAAAAAATATCTTGTCATGTGATGTTTTTATCCTAAGGTAGACATTGGTCTAACATAGTCCAGTATTATATAATGTGATAGCATCAGTTTTCAAAGAGTGGTTTTAAAGTTATAGAATAAGGCTGTACAACATGCAGTCTGCCAAACATCTTGTGTGGCCCACCAGCATTTTTTTTTAAATTAAGTCTGCCATCACTAAACATTACCACCACCATAATGAAAGTCACCCTGCCAAGCATTTCCAACACCTCTCGGCTTCACACACATTGCCAACTCCATATTGTTGTGTTATTCCTGGATGCCTAACAGCTGATAAGCATCACAGCTATTTTTTAGTGGCCTGTGATTATTTCTAAGATATTAATCTGGTTCTTTCCCCCCTAAGAGATGTGCAAGCCTGCTCTAGAATATTCTTCCTCTACCCAAGACTCTTTAAACTAGCTTTTCTTTAACATATGTATTGGATTTCAACTTCCTTTATTCACCAATCATTCTGGTTGGCAGCACTGCAGTCCAACAGATCTAGAAGACACCAGGTTCAAAAGGTTGATCTAAAACACATTGTCTGAGCTAAATCTATTCTAATATTTATTCTTAACTAACATATCCTGAGAATTTAGTAGAAACCAGACTACCAAGCAAAACTATTATTAAAATAAATAACACTACAGGTTATTGCATGCAATCCTCCAATTATACCACAATTAATTGGAGAAAATATTTCATTTTGGTAAGCTCTACTAAATGTATAAAGAACAAATTGCCTGCAAAGGCTTAAAAGTAAAATTATGCATTATGAGTACTTGGGTCTCTCATCAAAAGCTGTGTTAGTGTATCTAATAGGAATGATGAATAGAGTGTTAAATTGGGTATTATCTTTATTTTTATGAAACTCAGGTCTACTTCTCCTTTCCATCTTTATCAGATGTGTTAGGGTCTTTAATAGCTTGGGTGCCTTCTAAGGCTGGGCTGAAAACTAAATGAAGTTTAATAGGCTAAAACGAAATCCAGAAAATTAAGAAGGTTTGAAGATACAGTAGATAGGTTTATCTACTGTATATGGATGGATTTTAACTGTATATTCCCCAACTTACAACTAAAACTGACCCCAAAATTTCCATAGCTAAAAAGGCGGTTATTGAGTTGTGCTCCATGTTTATGACCTTTTCAGTCATAGTTGTTAAATGAATCACTGCAGTTATTAAGTGACTCATGTAATTAAGTGAATCTGGTTTGCCCCATAGACTTTGCTTCTTAGAAGCCAGCTGGGAAGGCTACAAATGGTGATCACATGACCATGGGGAAAAAAGTCACTTTTTTCAATGTCGCTGTAACTTCCAATGGTCACAAATCAAATAGTTGTAAGTCAAGAACTACCTGTATCAGGTGAGTGTCTTTCTTTTGGAGAGTTAGATGTGTACTTTGTGGGATTTTGTGCTATCCTTGATTGCTCTAATCAGTAGAGTGATAAAAAGCAGTCACTTCCAGCTGCAACTAATATACTTTCAATGTCCTTTCCTGAAAGTGTGATCTGGCCACTTACTTGTATAGCAATTACCTCCTGATCTACTATTATGCATTCTATGAGGGATACCCTTGAGGGAAACCCAGAAAAGGGTTTCCAGTAGGACCAGAATGTAATAGCAAACACCTGTGGGGTGTTCCCTAGCAGAAGCAATACCTGTTCTTGTAAAATGCATTAGTTACATATAGATTTCCAGATTTGTTCAATTTAAGGTGCATGTCATAAATGAGACATGCCTATTGGAAGTAGCAGCTGTTTCCTTGTGCTAGGAACTGGGAGTCCTGAATTTTTTTCTGCAAATGCAGCTGGAGGCTTAGTTGGAATTTAATATGATACCACCAACTATTCCATGGCACAACTTTTCCTTCAAAATTCAGACCGCTCCTTTCTTAGTGTGTATTAAGATCTAAAAGCTTAGCTTTTATATTCTTATGTTTTTTCACTGAGATTTTTGTTCTCAAGAATTGCATTGGTATTATTTTTATTTACGAATATTTAGGAAAGTTGTGATGTTATGGATTATTTTATTTATACGCTTAATTGCCACAGGCTGGAAAAGATATATGGTACATGTTTATTTTGTTCAAAATATCTACATACCTATGATAAGCAATTTATGAGTAGATCCATCTGTCAGGCCTGCATCGTAATCCCGTTGGATTTTGGCCTGCCACACGTTCAGCTATTCTACTATGCATTTTTCTGTTGTGGGAAAATGGCAGGTGGGATAGTGTGGAGTTGGAGACATGTAGCCATTTTTACATTCTTTCTAGTAAGCCAAGGTCATCCTTTGTCTTCGCACCAGACCAGAACGAGGTGGGTGAATCTGCCAGCATGGCAGAGAGATTGGACCATGTGATGGACTTGTGGGTGTGAGGGCAGGATCTTGAACTTTCAACTAAGGGGTGAAAACCTGTAAATCTTCAGATTTGGGTTTCAACAGTTTCTGCCAACATGTCTCTCCTAATAAATTGGAACACTGAGGAATGCTTTGCCTTGGAGTCTGATCTGTTCGGGGATGATATTTGGAATGCTGACAGCATCTTTGGGACAACCATGACCTGAATGACTGAGAATGTCTACTGACTTTTATCGATGCACTTTGGGATGAACACTCTTTGAATGGTGCAGGAGTATGAATGGATTCTTTCCCCAAAAAAATCAAACTACAGGAACCATTTGTGCTTCAATTTGAGATGCAAACAACACAGATTCATCTCCAACAGCCTGTGCCATATTCAACAATGAATGGACACTGGGCAGAAAACATCCTGCAGAACGCACAGCTCCACAACACAGTCCTTTCAGCAGTTCCAAGAAGGCTCCACACCCATTTGCACTACACAAGTGACCCTGAGGACACAGACAAACACCCAAGTGGCCTCAATAACTCTCTACAATAATGCAAATAACCAACTCTCTACAAGGAATATAAATCCTTCCATTGCCCACCATCCTATCTGAGCTGAAGATAGGATGGGAAGCGAAACATCTTCAAAGAAAAACAAGAAATTCCAGTTGCCTCTGGAAAAAGCACCTTTGAGATAACTATGACCTGGATGACTGAGAATTTCCATAGACACTGAGAGCCAACCGTTTCTCATTAGGAAGAGAAATTAAAATTTGTGCATTATTATAATAATAGACTTGTCTGGTCTCAGGCTCTTTATATCTGATCTTGATCCTTATATTATGACAAACTTCTAAAGAGTCACACATGATCAGAGGAGTAAGATTCACACATATTTTCATTAATCAAGTTTAATCCTGAGAAAAAAAGAGAGTGAGATTACAAAATCTTGGAAAATGAATAGGTAAAACCCCAGTCCCCTTTTACACTGAACAACAAAGATTTTCTTCCTGAACACTTTTGGATGTATTTTAATAGATTTTGGGCATGTAATCTTGAAACTAACCTTTAATTTAACCTATCATATACCATTTTATAGAAATTGTCTGTTTTTACACAATAGCAATATATATCCTTCAGTATCTGTTGACTATGCTCCACATATGAAAGGAACATACAAAAACATGGAACTGTTAGTGAATCAAGTCCAGCACACCAAGTGTAACTGGCATATCTGTGGTGATCTAAAAGTAGTCCTTGATTTACAACAGTTCATTTAGTGATTGTTCAAAGCAGGGGTGGGTTCTGATTGTTTTTGCTTCTGGTTCACTCAGGATCGCACCATGCATGTAGGTACACAGCAATAAAAAATAGCTTCTGTGCATCTGCAGAAGCAAAAATTAGCTTCTGCACATGCGCAGAAGCAAAATCCAAGTTGGCAGTGCCCACGGAGACACCGACGGAACTGGCTCTGTGATGTCATCGCCGAGCTACTAATGGTTCTAAACAGGGGTGGGTTCTAGCTTACCTCGCCGCCAATTCGCTGCTTCCTGTACTGCGTGGGCGCGCGCATGCGCAGTAGGAAACCCCCCCCAAATTAAAAAAAGAAAAACCCGGCAGAAAACAAAATGGCGATGCATGTGCAGTGTCAGAAACTCAGGTTCTGCGCATGCACAGGAGGAAAAAAATCCGAAAAAATTCAATAAAATTTTCCCCCCAAAACAAATATTCAAAAAAAAAAGATGCCGGCGCCCATGGAGCAGAACCGGTTCCGTGACATCACCAGCAATCTACTACCTACTCAGTAGAACCAGTCCGAACCGGTAAGAACCCACCTCTGGTTCAAAGTTACAACAGCACTGAAAAAAGTGACTTATGACCGCTTTTCACATTTATGACCGTTGCACCATCCCCATGGTCATGTGATCAAAATTCAGGCACTTGGCAACTGACTCATATTTATGATGGTTGCAGTGTCCTGGGATCATATGATAACCTTTTGCACCCTTCTAACGATCAAACTCAATGGGGAAAATCACCTGGAATGCATTCAAGGATATTATTGAGAATTTTCTCAGCATCAAACTACATTCAGCTGGTTGACAAATTTCTTAAAGCATACAAGACCATGAAACACAACATGTCACTGAGGATTCATTTTCTGCCTTCACATTTGGACTTCTTTCCTGAAAATCTAAGTGCAGTCAGTGTCAAACATGATGAAAGTTTTCCCTAGGACATTGCCACAATAGAAAAAGGCTATCACGACAACTGTAATCCATCAATGCTGAATGACTTTTATTGGACACTGCAGTGAGAGGCATCAGAAACTGACTACAAATGAAAATGAGCAGTAAAACCCTTTTGTCCCTGTTGAACTCATGTGACATGTCAGATACATTAGGCAATTAAATACATTAAAAAGTCATTAATGTTCATTTCATATTTCTCAAGATTCCTACATGATATATTAGTCATACTGAAATTATATTTGTGTTCAGTTTGAAGGGGTCTATCATAATCACCAAACGTTTTTCAGGAAGCAAACGCTTTAGAAATAATATTGTCCAGTGTTATCCATAAATTAAGAGGGATTCTCTGTGAATTGCTTGAACTTCTTTGTTAGATTGTTTAACCGAAAGGCTAATGCTTCTTTACCAAATAACACTGAAACATTGATCTAGTTTTCCAAAATCCCCTCAGCCAGCTGGGTAACCTTGGACCAGTTTTTCTCAGTTTTAGGAAGAAGGCGGCAATGGCAAACCACTTTTGAAAATTCTTGACATCATAACAGCGTAAACTTCTCCAGGAAGTTGCCTTGAGTCTATACTGACTCAAGGAAACTCAAACACCCTATAGCAACTAGAAAGGAGTCTAGGACCACACTAAATTATTTTGTAAGTAATAATCTCATGCAACCAGGCCAGATGAAAATTTTCTGAAATTTCTTTCATCTGAAGATACTGAGTCAATGATGGTTTAGGATCAATCCAACCTTTATTTAAAGCCCTAAGGATTATCCTGCTATTGTTGCAAGACTATACACATGTATAGAGTTGTTGTTTTGTAAGTTGAAAACTGTGAGGTTGAATAATTATATTGTTTTCAGCTGTTCTGACAATTCTACCATTTCTCTGGTTAATTCCATAATCTCTGCATTTCAATTGTAAGTCCTAATACTTTATAATGTATCCAGTTTCTTCTGAGCTATTTTACTGATGTTCGGTGTTGCCACATCTATAAATAAAATGTTATTCTCCATAGAGGTGGATATATCTATAAATAAAATGTTATTTTCTTCAGTTATTGTGATGTCTGTCATGTCATGTTCTAGATGTTATTCAGGTTTCGGAAGTTCCATAACAGCTTTCCATGTTGATTCTGGAACACACTTTCAATGTTATGGATTTACCTATACATCAAATTCATCCTGATTATACAAATTCATCCTGATTATACAAATTCAAATGCATATTTTTTTGCCACAATCTCAAGGCAGTTTTGCTACAACTACTTATTAGGTGATCAAACAGTCTTTTCTTTCCTTTTGCATAATCCATATTGCTGTTTCAGATTTTTTTTTTAATGGCATTGATTGCCCGTGCTTATACCCTGGGGCTGCAATCTTTTCTTCTCTTTCCTAATGGATCAATCACAAGCCTCGCCAACTTTTGCTACTATTCACACTGCTTTCAATTCCTTTCAGGTTTTGACTAGGCAGAGGTTTGATTCCCCCCACCCCAGTTTTTCATTCATTATTCTAATTATTCAGTTTTGGATGTTGCCTTTCTTTCTCTCACATTCAAAACTTTTTCCCCTGCAGACATTTATTAACATTTTCTCCTTGCTTGCTTTTATGTAGCTGTTTAAGTCTCTGCTATCTGCTTCTCTTACAGCAAGCCACAAACAAACAACATTTTTTTTTTGGGGGGGGGGAATAAATACAAAAATCTATGTCATTTTGAAAGTGAAATGGCAGATACATTTTTCCAAGTTTTCAGAGTGTGTGATCTAAAGCAACTAGCTCAGCCCATGTCCAATCAACAGTAGTAGCTGTATAATGTGTTACAGTAACAGCCCAGGTTTTTATGACTGCTTGTATTATCACCATTCAGATCTGTTTTTAAAACTTTTCCAGTTGATTTTATATGTTCACAGCTGTTTTTCTTTTTCACCTATGCAAGTGAAATATCTGCTTATCTTACATATACATGGGCATCATGCTACCTGCTCTCAAGGCAAACAATATTATGCGGAGCACAGAAACAGCCAGAAATAGTAGGTCAAAGAAGTTAAAGGAATGGTGTTTTTTTTAAAGGAAATACTGTTAAATTTAATTTCACCAACACTACCCACTATATTTCTAACTTTGTGTCCTTGCATACCATTTTTACTTCCACCACAGCCTTGTCATTCATATATTGCTTTTCTTCCTTGAACTGCTTGCTACTCTTTTTTGAAGTTTGCATTAAATCAACCAAACCTAATTTTTGAACTTCCACTTTCATTTCCTTTAGCCTCATTCACACTTCCTTCATATACTGTATTCGTTTTCTTATTTGATCTTCGTTTATTATCCTTATACAGACCATCGTAGTGTATTTCTTTTTTTGCTGGTTATTCAGTTTTTCATTTAATCCATTTGTGCAACATCCATTCATATTCTTGACCCTATCTTTTATTGTCTTACTGTACTAGAACTATACACTTCTAAAATCTCTTAGTTTTAATTGCATTCAATTTGCCTTTCTGTTTCTCCTGACATTCCTAAGTCTTACTTTCCTATAACAAAGTTGACAGAAGCATATACATGACAATTTTTGCAACTTTGAATAAACATGAATTCCTTATAACAGACTATACACTACTCACTAATCTGGACCTGAGCATTTTACAACCCCCTCCCCAGGCAATATTCCTTTGGCTATTCTTTTTTTCTTTTTTTTTTTACAGATTTTTAAATTTTATTTTCCATACAGACAGTTACATATTTTATCTTCACATTCCATGTTTCATCTATTTTTACATAACAGTTATATTTACATTCCAAATCATCTTATTCGTTTTTATTAGTTCAAGGTTGCTTTTTTACCATCCCTCCTTCTAAATCTTTGCAGCCCCTCTTTCTTTCCCTTCCTTCGCTTCCTACTTCCTTTCTCTCTCACCCCCACCTCCCTCTACCGCTCCTGCTTTTCCCCTCTCCTCTCCTACTTCCTCCTCTCCTCTCTTTTCCTCCTTCCTTTGCTGCCTTTCCATTTTTCCTGGGATGGTATTCCCTTTGGCTATTCTTATCTGGTCCATGTGAGGTCAATTGGAAATTACAAATTAGATGTAAATCAGCATGCCATGCAGGGTGGGACATAACCCGAGTTAGGTCCAGCTCTACATGGTCACCACACACTCTTTCAATGAGGCAAAGAGAGCAGGTGGTAATAACAGGTAGGCAGCCAAAAGGGCAGAGATGTGTGGGAGATAGACAGATGGGGGGAATTCAAGAGGAGGCAGTCCCTTACTTTACTGAGGTTGGAAGCTGAGAGGAACCAAACTGAGAATGGCTTGGATTAGGGTGGGACCTAATCTAAGGACTGCTGGGATTTGCTAAACAGCAGCAATCGGGACTGTTCAGATTGTGGTTGCTAAGTGATGAGGTCGTATGATACTTTGTTTTAGAACCCCATCGCTTAATGACAGAAATTCTGGTCCTAATTTCTATCATTAACCAAGGATTACCTGTATTTCCATGTCTTACAATTTGTCCATTGACTTTTCTCTATTTAGTAAACATTTTGTCAAGGTACACACACATACATCTACTTATCTAATTGTTCATTTTATATATATATATGTATATATTTATACACACACACACACACACACACACATATACATATATATATATACATATAAATACACACACACACACACACATATATATATATATACATATAAATATTGACTTTAAAAAGACCAGAACTATCGCCAAAACTGAACACTTTAACAACAGAATAATCAGAGAAGCCATCGAG
>JANHFT010009524.1:71597-85833 GCA_032467955.1 Pseudoxenodon macrops
ATTAGCTGTGTTTTGGCTTCCTGGGCTTTAGTGTTGCAACTTCCTGAGTTCTGTGATGTAGTGTCATGAGCAGCTGGTTGTGATGCAACATCCCAGGTTTTGGTTTGGCTCCGGGTTTGAGGTCTTGCCCTGTGATCACACTTTGCTCCCACAAGCATAAAGCCAAAAGCACCAGCCTGAAGATGACGAGTCGAAACGTCACCAAGATACTCTCAATCTTACAAGGGAAACAGACCCGAATACGCCAAGACTTGCATACCTATACCTGTGAAAACCTGTATATGTATATGTATATATATATATATATGGTTAAATTATATGATATATATTCCAGCTATTTTAAAACTGGGGATAGCCATAATATATTAGCATTTAAAGAAATCTTCAAGCTGATTCCCAAAATCCAGGATCTACCAAGATTTCAGTGGAATGAAATACCTTCTCTGTTGAATCCAAAGACATCTGGAACTCAATTTTGCATCAGTAAAACTAAAATAAATGCCAGCAAAAGGCATGAAAGCTCAGAAAATTAAATCCAACTTGAACAGTGAAAAAACTGAAGGATGATTCCATCACAAAAAATTCAATAACCTTTAAATTCATTTTAACATTGTGAAAGCTTTGGAAGATTTTTTCCAAAGAATTCCAAAATAAGATTCAATGCAGAGTTTATACTTTCAACATGTTGAGAAAACTGTCTTGAACCACAGTCTCAGTTTAAAAATTCCCAATATATTCGGATAAAAATAGAATAATTATTCAAATAACTTGATATCAAGTCCGATATAGCCCAATTTACAAAATAAGTAGGCAGTATGCCAACATTTCATGTTAATGAAATAAGATTATGAAAAGAAGTTTCTGGCACATTTATAAAACATAAGGCACACAATAATCTCTATCCGATACACTCCTACTACAGTACCTTTAATATTTTCAGGGTTTCAAATTTCAAAGCAGACATTCTAAAAAAAAAAAAAAGGAGAATGAAGGGATACTTTTTTTCTTTCAAGCACTCTTTCATGTTTTTATTTGCTAATATAGGCATATACTTTGTTTTACAATAAGTTTATTAAATATAACAATTAAACAGATAAAAACTACGGTAATACAAACTAAAAATACAAAAGGATAAAAAATGAAAAGCTCAACTGATTCAGTCTACAAAGGAAGAAGGTGGAGCAATACCCACACTTTGGATTCTCAAGGCAGTACATCAGAGAATAGAAACAAATACAACAAGAAAAAACAAACATCTTCCCTCTTCATTACAACACACATAAACAATGTTAGTAACTGATCACCTCTTAAATACAACAACTGCTCTCTACTTCTCTTGCCTCATCTTTTATCCATAAACAAATCCTCATTTATCAATACTGGTCAGCAACAATTTATCTACTTTTAATCTTAGTAAAATAAATCAATTTTATACTGCCTCCTTTTAACAATCTTGATCTTTAATCCATTCAAATAATATCCTAGAACATAGTTTCTTTTCATTTTTCTTTGTCGCTTCTTAAAAGAGCCTTCTGTTTACCTCATGTTCAAGTTTCATAGTCCCATCATATCATGTTTTGTTTTAAGAATTCAAAACAACAGCATTTTCCCATAAGGATTCTTACAATTTCAAAATCTTACTCTAAATCCATCTGAATCCTTAATCCATAACTTCCAACATCAAAGTTCTAATCATCTTCTGCTTTTTATTTAAAAAAATATAGTCCTTAAATTTGTATTTAAATTTTATTTTGCTAAGGATTGAAGGAAACTCACCTGGTGTTATAAAAAATATTGGTCCAAAGGTTCCTAACAGTTGAAAAACAGTTAAGAAACAATTTCCAAAAGTGATTAAGAAATTAAGAAAGCTACATTACAGCTGGGAGCTTGGTAGAAATCCCTTGACTCAAGTTCAAGAATTTGTAATGAATTTGTAATGACACCACAAAGTTATTAAAATACCTATATCACTTGTAATCCACCTATGAATAAGTGATTGGATATAAACAATGCCAATGCAAAATGTACAATTTTAGGAAAATCTCCCAAAAAAGGAAAACCCTCTTGAGAAAGTGTGACTGGCAAGAAATATCTTCAAAGCCATTTTCAGCACATCTAACGCAACGTACATAATACTATACAATAATTACAAATGTAATCTTATCAGAACATCTTCTTCTTATAAATCCATTCTACATAAGATGAACAATATTCATTTATTATCAAATTTAGATACTATCCTATTCTCAGAATGACAGTGGTTTATAGATATACAAATAAAAGCATAAGAACGATATGAACACACAATACACATCAAGTTCACTAAAACAGGAGCCAAATAAAAACAAAAATTAAATAAATTATAAAATTAAAAGGTGGCAAAAGCTCTTTTAGGATGGTAACCCAGCTTCATGCCAAATAAGAGCTTTAAAAGTAATTGAGCAAAAGCCCTCCTAGCCACCAGCAGGAGTCAGGAGTCCAAGAGAAACCCCAGGTTATGCATTGGGTCTGCCTCGTGCATTGCTACTCCATCCAAGACGAAAGATAATAAACCTCCAGATACAAAGGAACCTCACATCCGCATCCACTCTGTATTACCAGGGTTCAGCTGAAGCCTGTTGATCCCCATCAAGACACCCATACGTTCCAGGCATCACGAAAGGACATCACAGAATCATTTCATTCACTGGGACAGAGATACAGCATGCTCATACCACCTCATCCTGTGCTGATGGATGATCTCACCCAGCAGTTTCATGTAAATGTTAAAAAGGAGTCGACACATTACCAAGCCCCGAAGGACTCTACAAAAAAGGGGCTGTGGACTGGACTTCTCACTTCCTATCAACAGCGACTGGGACAAGCCTCAAAGGAAGATGAACCTGCACAAAATTGTGCCCCCACCCCAACTCCCTGAGTCGGCCCAAAAAGATACCATGGTCATAGTACTGAAAACCATTAAGAGATCAAGAAGAATAAGGATGGATGCACTACCCCATCTCACTTTGACCAGAGATCATCTAAAAATATGACCAATCCTGTTTCTGTCCCATATCAGAGCCTGAAGCCTGACTGGAAAGGATCCAGATAATCTACTTCATCCAGGATCTTCCGTAGTTGTAGTGCCATCATGTCCCTTAAAAATTGTCCAATAGGGTCCAGCAAAGGCTTGAGGCTCACCATCACCCTTTTAAAGGGAACTGCGAACACCCCTTCCAGCAAAGAAGAATTCACCATCACTCAGACCTATCGACGTGTCATTTCTGAGGACAGCCTTGACAGCATGAAGAGCATGGATCTAATTCCTAGGTGTTGTTATTTACAGTCTGGAAGACTCTGTCCATTGCCTCAGGTTCAACAGGATCAAATTGTTCCCAGATTAACTGAGTAAATTTAATCCCTGGGCATCTCCACAGGACTTGTCCCATTATTGGCATCCAACTGGGATCAATTTTATCTGCCAATTGCCCACCCTCTGACTCCTGTTGAAATATCCCCTGCCTATCACCACCTGAATACTCACCCTGAGCTCCCAGAACCTTCATCCCTTCCTAACACTGGCCTTCTAGCTTCCTTAGCTGGGGATCCCTCCATTCAGCCACATACATCCAACATCCTACAACCAACACAGCATTTGCTCTCAGCACCTGTGGAATCCTAACCCCTCATCCAAAAGTGTCACTCTCCCCCACCTCTGTAACTAGCATTTAGCTAGAAGTTCAAGATGTAATTTATTTATTAAATGAATATCCCACTTTTCTATTTATAAATCACTCAAGGTGGCTTATAGCAATTGAAAATAAAAGTTATAAAATAAAAAACAATAAAATTAAAATCAATATTAAAATCTGTATCATTAAAACTAAATGAACTGAACTGCATAAAGCTTATTTAAAGATACTGATTTTCACTATTTTCCTTAATGCTGACAGTATTTTTTGCAGGATTTTTCATAGCCTGACTTTCATAACAACACAGAACAAGGCCCTCTGCTCAGTAATAAGAGAGCTGATCTTCTGAAAATAAAATTATCTTCAAGTGAATCCGCTCATTAAAACAACCAGGGGATGAGCTCTCAAAGAGTGAGGGCCTAAACATTTTAGGTCATATTTATGCAGAAATATTTAAAATTCAAATGGGTTCACATTTTTAAGCACCACTGTATTTCTAAGCTTGAGAGTACATGAAGAGTAACCCAGATTATAAAATGCACCAGTCTGTTGTCAATTTTCTGAGCTCTTCTTAATCGTCTGAGGGCTCTTTTGCCAAGCTGTTGGGATAGAAGCCTGCCAAGATTCCTGAAGATAATGTTCTGAAGCAATTCAGGCATTTGCTTGCTACATGGCTTGCAATTCCACAGGTGGGCACTTAGCAACTAGTATTTTAGCAGAGCAAATCTTGGCTATGTATATCAGGTCTTTACAGTAGCAACACAAACCAAAGTCTCTCCTGTTTGTTTCTGCTGGGGCAGGGGTTTCTATTTGAATGGTTTCTCTGATGTTCAAATCTAAGGAGGCTAGAGAGAAGAGAACTGAGTGCAGAAAGGCTACAAAAGCTCTTTCCCTTATTCTTTCCTCTGTGTCTCAACTCCTCTAATTGCCCATCAATTACAACACAACATTGGAACAATTCCTCCAAACTCTGTTGTATGCCAATAACTCATTTCTTGATTTGTCAGCAAGTCTCTTCCAAAACTGGTCAAAGCAAGTTTATTCCATTCCATATCCCTGACAATGTCTGGAAATCCAATATATACACACCAACTCTGCAATGACCTTTCTTTGTTGTTGTTAGTTTCAAAGTCATGTCCAACCCATCATGACCCCATGGACAATGTTCCTCCAGGCCTTCCTGTCCTCTACTATCCTCTGGAGTCTATTTAAGCTTACGCCTACTGTTTCAGTGACTCCATCCAGCCAACTTATTCTCTGTCGTCCCCTTCTTCTTTTGTCCTCAATCTTTCCCAGCATTAGGCTCTTCTCCAGTGAGTTCTTCCTTTTCATTTGGTGGCCAAAGTATTTGAGTTTCATCTTCAGGATCTGACCTTCTAAAGAGCAATCAGGGTTGATCTCCTCTAGGACTGACTGGTTTGATCGTCTTGCAGTCCAAGGGACTCGCAGGAATCTTCTCCAGCACCAG
This sequence comes from Pseudoxenodon macrops, assembly GCA_032467955.1. Classification (NCBI taxonomy): domain Eukaryota; kingdom Metazoa; phylum Chordata; class Lepidosauria; order Squamata; family Pseudoxenodontidae; genus Pseudoxenodon; species Pseudoxenodon macrops. Next base: position 76,737 of record JANHFT010009524.1, read on the forward strand.
AGTTCAAAGGCCTCAATTCTTTGGCGCTCAGCCTTTCCTATGGTCCAACTTTCACAGCCATACATTGCAACTGGGAAAACCATAGCCGTGACTATACGCACTTTTGTTGGCAGGGTGACCTTTCTTTAGTTTGTGAATTTCCCAAATTGCTGTTGTTCTTCTTTCCAGCTCATCATAAATATTTGCATGAAATTTGGGTAATAATTCAGCAATTGCTTTTTGCCTTCAATAAGGAGCATATCCTTTCGGTAGCGCCTTCTTTCAGTGGTCTCAGAACAAAGGCAAATCTGGAGTGATCTGTAGATAATTCCACTAGTCCCAATAAGAGAGACCAGAATGATTTGGATTAGGGTGTGTCCTTGGCTAACAACTGGTAGAATTTATTTAACACCAGCAACAAGGGTAAGTTAAAACCATTACAGACCCCTAGTCATATGATCAAACTTCAGATGATTGGCAGGCTGCCTGCACTTATGGCCAGAGGAGTCATCTCTGTCTTTTAGTTGCCCTGCATAGCAACACTTCTTGGTGGAGGTGGCAACACATTATGTGCTGGGGCTGAAATAGAGGCCCAGGGCCTTTAGTAATCTCAGCTGCCTGCTGTCTCCCCAGGCCTCTACATAAGCCCCCATGCCATCCTAACACAACTGCCAATGAGGATCACTACCTCAAAATCCATATCATGGCATTGGCCATCCAACCCTATGCCATAGCACAAAGCTGCCCTTGCCCCACACTCCACCAGCCCTGCCACCCCAACCATCACAAGAAATCAGTGTGCAAATGCAGAAGTGTGGGCACAGTCTTTTTGTAAAGCCTCAGAACCATTACAAGATGGCAGTGTGCAATTTGGTGAAGCCTGAGGATGTTTTTTTATGTTGCATCTAGTAGTTTTATGTTGCATCTGGTACTTATAATTTATCTTAGAATTCTGCAATAATTTATTCCACTGAGTCTAAAGTAGAAGCATAAGTTTGTTTAACATTGATACCAATACCTATTAATCAGTAATATATTACTTTTTAGATATCCTATCTTTATTATATTATAGATGAACATGCACTCAAAAATGATATTTATACATATCATTGTCACTCTTTATTGTTTCATGCCCCAAGTGAAAATCAGAAGATTATTATTTTTGTATCCTTTTTGACTAAGAAACTTGATTAAAATTCATAAGCTTTCATGAGATGAAGTATTAATGTGCATGTATGTGTATATTCAAGTTGTAGTAAAAAGAATATGCCTTTTAATCAATTTTGTTAATTGTAAAAGATGTTACCACATACTTCAGATTTTTGATTACTACAACTCAGATGGTTTGTACTAGCACATAACTATGTGAGATAAAGCAAACCAATCTTTTCCACCTAAGTTCAAAACATCCAACTAGTACGATTCATTTTTGCTTAATAATTTCTAGTTATTCTCACATTCCATGTACCAACTATATATGATCTTATAAAGCAAGGAATACAGATAGTTCTTGACTTAAAGCAGTTCATTTAGTGACCGTTCATAGTTGCAATGGCACTGAAAAAGTGACCTATTATTGTTTTTCATAGTTATAGTTATGAGCGTTGCAGTATCCCCATGGTTACGTGATCAAAATTCAGGTACTTGGCAATTGACTCATATTTATGACAGTTGTAGTGTCTCGGGTTCACCTTTTGCAACCTTCTTACAAGCAAAGTCCATGCAGAAGCCAGATACGTAACAACCATGTTGCCAAATTAACAACTTCAGTGAGTCACTTAACAAATGTGGCAAGAAAGGTTGTAAAATGGGGCAAAATTCACTAACAAAAGTCTCACAGAGCAACAGAAATTTTGGGCTTAATTGTGGTTTTGAGGACTAGCTGTACTGTTGTGGCTTCACGAAATGTTTTTCATCAGTAACAACAGAGGTGCTTTTAACTTTGGAGGTTTTAATCATCTGGCATTTAATTGACCTAAATGTTACAACCTTGTACAAACTGTACAGTTTTATTGGCAACAATATCCAACTGGTTTCTCACTACCTTCTTCCAGGCATGATTTACTGTATATTGCCTTCTCCTAGGTGAATTGAATTTCCTCATGCTTCACTTTTCTCACTCCTGTTGCAGGTTGCTCTGAACTTTAAATCCTTATTTATTTTTTTCTTGCAAATATGACTTTATTAGGGCCCATAGTCCAACCAGCATCACATTTAGAGCCATTAGAATAGTCAACCCTCTTAAGACATTTATGTTAATTAATTAATTAATTAATTCCCTAGAATTTTATTTAATAACTACAGGTAGTCCTATACTTATGAACACAATGGGAACCAGAACTTCTGTCACTAAACAATACAGTCATGTAATCAAGTAACTGTGCCCAATTTTACAACCTTTTCTGCTGAGCTCCTTAAGTGAATCCAACTTCCCGCACTTACTTTTCTTGTTGTAAGTGGCTGGGAAGGTTGCAAATGGCAATCATGCAACGCTGGGACACTGCAACCATCATCAATATATGCCCTTGCCAAGCATCCAAATTGTGATCACGTGACCATGGTGACACTGTGATGGCTATAAGTGAGAGTGAGTACCAGTCAAAAGTCACTTTTTCAACATAATCAAAACTTTGAACAGTCACTAAACAAATGGCCTTAGGAGTATTATTGATAGATTTAATTATTATGCATTTGTAGATTTTCTCCTGGTCTTCTCCTTTTTTAGAATATTACTTCCAACAAGTAAAAAAAAAGTATTTCACAAATGTGTATCATGGGGGAAAGGGAAGCTTTTCTGCTAAAACTGACAATTCAAGGTTCATAAAGTAAAGAAGATGAACACTGCTCCAAATTTTTGCCAACTTTTATTGTTTCTTAAATCTAATTTTCCTGCATGTGATAGGAGTGATGCAGTGTTTAGGATAAATATGGTACTCAGATCTAATTATCAGTTATTCTACAATAGCAAAACTGGAAGGAGACAGACTTTGGCTTTTGCAGGCAAGAGGACCAAGGCTCAAAGGGAAGTATCTTTTGCATTTTGAAGGCTCAGCTTAGTAGGGCAAAGGCAAATTTGACCCAGAAAAGGAGCAGATATCTCATACTTGTGTTTTCTTCCCTGTTTCCCCAAGCATAGATCTAGCTAAAATAAAACTGCACGTGATAAACATCTCAGAGGGTAGAACTGATTGATTATGTCAGGACTTTCAAACTAAGGTGGATCAAGCCCTGTAGTATTTGAAAGGGGCCACAGGAGCTGAAAGCTAGGTTGGAAAGTTAAAAAACATAAACAACGAAATCTAAAAACACTTTGATATGCTCTCAACGAAGTCATATAGTGGGATTCACAATTTAAGTTTAGCTTGACAAGAGTATTTATTTTATTTTTATTTACTGTGTTTGTTAAGGCCACTCATCTCTCAGAAGACTCGGAGAGGCTTACAATATGTCCAATAAATATGCTAAAAACCCAACTAAAAACCATAGGACTGCCCCAAATTTTTGTTTTTCTATATCTATATCTAATTTTCTATACTTTCTATACTATTCTCTCGTACAAGGATTTTAAAAATAATTTCACAATAATACTAATAATGCTTTAAAAACATAATTTATAATTCATATAAAGCAGAAAAGCAAAAAGATGATTAGAAATCAGTCCTAAAGTATTTGTTATCCCATAAACTAATAAGTAAACAGGGCTTGATTGATTTCTTTAAAAAAATAAACCCTCATCCAAACTCTCACATTTTAACATGAACAGTAAGGAGCTGCTTTTGAAAGGAGTTCAAATTACTGATCAGGGCTAGTTTTAGTTAGCAAATTACTCATACATCACAACAGCATTATCAATGCAAGATAATCTGACAAAAAATTAAAAATAATTAAAAATAATAAATATATAAATTAAAAAGAAAAGAAAAAAGAAAAAAAACCTCAAAGGGCAGTCTCAATAGGTCTTTTTTCTGCTGTTAATTTTCTGTTTTTATTTCCAGGCACAATTCAGGAAGATATTGAATAAACTTTACATAATTTGACCCTATTTTAAATACCAATTATATAAAAGTTTTGTAAGGTTTTATATATAAAATCCGTATTATTTTAAATGCTGAATTTTATATAATCCTGCCTGGGTTTTCAGACTGCCTTATGGAAAGCTTCCTACATTATTTGAGATTGTTTTAAATTTATCTTATTGGCTTCTTTGTAATTTACTGGATTTTGTATTCATACTCTATTAACAACTATGGAGAGTAGCTGTGGTTGGAAAGGCAAGATATATATTCAATAAGATAGTCGAAACTCTCTGCGTGGAGTAGCTTTTGCCAATTTCCCTGGCTAGGTAGCATGGATTCAATTTAAAGGCCTATTTAAAAGGCAGGGTACAATGTTTAAAATCTTAAACAGACCATTACAGAAGAGGGCAAAATTAGGATGCCCTAATCTGGGGCACTGTAAATATTTCAGACACCATAGATTTCAGCCAGCAAGGATAAAAATGCTGATTCAGCTGAACAAAGTTTGTTCAACACATACTTTGGGTTTCAGATTGAGAAAGGATTACTATGTTCTGCAATAAATATTTATAAAACTCACTCAAATTTAAAAGACAATTGCTAGATGTAACAGTATTTTAGCCTTCAAGTGCATCATCTAGAATTCCCTTTTCAAGAATTGTTTCCACTTCCATTTTAAAACTATCAGTGACTCTTTTTATTTGCTCTGTTGTTTTTTTTATAATTTATGCTCAAACTTAATATTGTTCAGTTTAATTTTAATATATGATACAGCATTTAATTAGTTTTCACCTTCTGGCAAGTTGGTTAAAACTTTAGCTGAAATACATTAAGCTTTCCTACTGGTTAATTTTACTATGTTGTTACTTTATATGCAGTTTAATGGTTTTTGTATATTGCCTGTTTGTAACTTTTTGTACTTTTGAAAGTTGCCAGATCCTGCCTCTCAAACTTCATTTTTGGAACAGACCGAGGGCTTTTTGCTTGCCTTATCATTACAACCTAATTTCTGTATGCTACACTATCTAGTTTCCATTCAATTAACAGTATAAGAAATAAGATTTTTACAAAAGATAACTTCCCTGGAGGACCATTTTGAAAAAAATGAGAAATAACACATGAAGGAAACTGACTTAATTCCTAATGCAGTAGATGCCATGTTTTTTGTCTGTTCCAAGAAAACAGGAAAGTTAGATTCCTGGAGAAACAGATAATTCTTAAAACTAGAGGCAACAAGATGTTCTGCATCCCTATGCTAAATCATACCAGTTATTTACCCCCTTATAAACGCTAATATTTCATCTTCTAACTGTTGAACTATATTAAGCACAAGATACACTAAAGTGCCTTTCATTCATTAGATATTACCATTAAACTAGTTATCTGGGATTTTTCATTTTTAATACCTGGTCATGTAAATCAAATCTGGCCACAAAATGCATTGGAAGCATTTTCACTAGAGTGGGGGGGGGATGTAAATTTCTTGGACACAGACTGGGGGCAAAGGGACAGTACCAGGCAGTGCAAGGCAGATGCAAAGATGTAGACTTTTTACTAGTATTTGTTTTGCCAGAAAATGTCAGAGCCTAATGTAAATGAGATTCCTCTCAATGAGCCATGGCTGCCAGGGACAACAGCCCATGGATTATGCAGCCCTGTTCGAGGAGGTTTATCCAGTTATTTGTCTGCGTTACTATATAATCTTCCGGGGAGTTGATCAGAACCGATACAGTACAAACAAGCTGATTCATAAAGCCACGCAAGAGAGGCGTTGACACCCTTTCATAGACCAGGCAAGGCACTCGCTTGTCCGAACTGGCCACAAGCCATGCACAGAGAACAGGGCCCGTCTTTCCAGCACACCCTTTGGCTCCGGCTCCTTGCATCTATTCCGCCCCCTCGGCACTAAAAAGAGTCAAAAAGGTTCACCCAACGAGACCTGCGCCCGCATCTAGCGCCCTAGTCATAAAAAAAGAAAGAAAGGGAAGAAGAAGAAGGGAAAAAAAAAACCAATCACGGCCACCAGCAAAGCGCTCCCGATGCGCGATAGAGGTCACTGTCCACGGATCAGGATCAAGCCAAGGGGCTGATGCGATGAAGAAAGAGGAGGGCTAGCTAGGAGGAAAGAGGACGAGACAGAAGGCGAGTCTGGAAACCATCGGGGCCAGCCCCGGAGACACAGAAGGGGGTCTGGAGGCAGAAGGGGAAACCGTCTGCGGCCCCAACCTCGCAGCCGCGGAGAAGGTCCGTAGAGCAAAGCCTTGGGGAAGGGGCTGGGTGCCCTCCTCCTCCTCCTCCTCCTCCTCCTCAAAGCGCCTGCGCTCACCTCCCCCGATTGACCCCTGCGCTCTCCCCGCCAATTCAGCCCTTTCCCACAGCCCGACTCCCTTCGGATTCCCTGTCTTTACCTCATTATCTATCGGTCTCGGGTGTCCTCCTCACAACCTCGGCCAGGACGGAGGGGAGACGGCTGGGCAGCAAAGGCCATTGCCTCAGCCAAACGCACCATTCCCGTCCCTCCCGCTCCTCCTCTTGCCGCTGCCGCTACCGCTGCTTTAACCGCCGCCGCCGCCGCCTCTTTAGAGTCACCGCCGTCTCGGAGAGAAAGGAGGGGGAGGGGGGAAGAGACCTGCCTTCCCGGCTTCTTCTCTCACACGCCCGCTATATTACTGCGCAACGCGGAGAGAGACCAATCTCCCGACAGCCAACCGAGTTTTCGTTCGCGCAGCGATCCCTCCCCTCTTCCAAATGACGGACACCCTCTTCCACCAGTAGAAAAGGCGGATAGGCCGCCCAATTGATTGCTTTAAGCGCCGATTTATACGATGCCTGAGGGACTCTTGAGTTTGCACGTATCGTTACGGTTACAAAACGGTAGCAGTAGTGAATGTGGGAACGATATAAGAAAAGGTCTAGGGCTGAAGTGCCAGCCCCGGGAAGGTTATTAGAATTTCTTGTTTTTCTATCAGAAAAAAGTACATATACTCTCGAATACCATTCAAACCAAAGCACTCGGATTTTCACGTGTCCACTCCGACTTTTCCACCCTTCAGCAATTGGAGGGGCGCCGAGAACTGAAACCATATAATTCGGGAGAGTACCGGGAAATGTAGTCATTTTAATTCAGAAACTCAAAAGAGTCGGGAAACGCTCAAAATACGTCTGAATGGAAGATTCTTGCCCTACGGTCCCGCCTCTACTTCGAGTGACGGCCGGGTTGGCCAATTAACAGTTGCCTTTTCAGGGAACCCTTATTTGTAGGATTTGGCAATCGACGTTTCCGCTCCCGCGAGAATAAAAGAGGGGCCTCAAAGAGGTAATGGGCTTGGCGAGGTAGTCGCGGACTCTTTTTCTCGCGTGGGTGAGGGGGGGGGTGCTAGACGTGTGAACGGCAGGGAGTGAATGTTGCGGTGCAGCTGAACGCGTAACCATCTCGTAATCACAGATAAGCCAAATCTGTTACGCGTGGGTTCCTTCTAAAAAATTAGGTGAAAAAATATATTTAGCTAATAGGGATTCACATATTACGCTAAGCTGTAACATAAACGGTTTACCTTTAGCTTACAATACGGTATGATTGTTTAGGTTTGGTATAGTATATTATATGAATTCAGGTTTTATGATTTGTAAACCATGGTTTAATGTTATCTTTTGATTCAGCAAAGAGTAATGTATAACTTCAGATGCTGAATGGTGGTTTTGTAACCATTTTAACCCCAAATATAAACACATAAAAATATTTCATCCTAATTGGCCCAATGAAGTAAACAAAAGTTGCACTCATAATGGATTTATCTGTAAATAAAGTAGCTGATTTATTCAAACCTATTTTTGAGTTATGGAATATCTTAAAGCCTTTATATAGTGCTGAGCCGATTTTACAGATATCTAAAGCAAAAATACTATTAACTAAATACTGCTAATTTTCTTCTCATTGTAAAGAAAATGTACTTTGGATCCATTGCTAAGTTGCTTACAATTACCATTTTGAAAGGAATAACACATGCATAGTTAATAATTTTCTGAATGAATCAAATTATTTGGATTTGCACAACAGGCAACCATAAACTTACCACGTTAGATATATTGTGCAGCACATTGAATCATAAACTAATCACAGCTGCATTTTTTTAACAGTTGCTTTTAGAGAGAGGGACGGCTATACAAATTTGATAAATAAAATAAATAGCATCACAAACTAAGAGTCCAATGAGGAGGTAACGTGTGTCTTGTGAGCTACCTAATCAATGTCACAGAACAATTAGGGTATCAGTTTTGGAATGGGAAGTAATACAGAAATACCACCTCTCTTACCTTCATGTGTAATATGTAGGTTAATGTCCACAAACTTTTTTTGTATAAAACTTTTAAGTTTACCAAAACTTACCAAATATTTAGATAGAAATTGTTTAGGGCTACTATAGCTGACCTGATAATTTTCTAACATCTGAGTTTTATAACAACAGATACTTTTATTTTCTTCTCTGAATTTTAAAGATCACTATGAAAGGCTTATATTGGCAGCAGAATTCTGAAAAAGAAAGAGAGTTCATCTTCCTGGAAAAGGTGAGTTACATTGCTGTCTTACCCATCTATTCAAGAGTTCTGTATTCAATCAGGGACTGATACTTTCCCAGTTTTAAATTGAACAGTATATCTATCCACCTAAAGGTATTTTTGCTCTGTTTGATCTTAAGCAGCCCTTTGATTGTATCTCTAAATCTGTAATTGCAAACCTTTTCGGCACCAAGTGTCAAAACCAGAACACACATGCCTGTGTGCGCGTGTGCGCCAGAAACCCAAAGATGCATGTGCACTGGCCGCTGGTCTTCAGGCTTCCAGCACATGAGAAGACTAGCTGGTGCGCTGGAAACCAGAAGAACAACTGGTGACAGTGCACGTGCCCACAAAGAGGGCTCTGCGTGCCACCTATGGCACGCATGCCATAGCTTCAGGGGTGAAATCCTACCGGTTCGGCCAGGTTCTATAGAGTAGGTTGCAAGCAGCTGGTGATGTCATAGAACCGGTCCTGTTAAATCTGTTAAATCTGTTGCCATTTTGTGTGCTTTTGCATTGTGTGTGAGTCAGTACAGCTGCTTTTG
>JANHFT010009524.1:94165-110490 GCA_032467955.1 Pseudoxenodon macrops
GGGTCGTTTTTCGCCTTCAGGAGGCTTCCCTGAAGCCTCTAAAGGGTGAAAAACAGGTCAACGGGCAAAACGGAAGTCCCATTGGGCCTTTTTCACCCTCTGGAGGCTTCAGGAAAGCCGCCTGGACCCTCTGGAGGGGAAAAACGGCCCCATGAGGGGGGGGGCCCTGCATGCACAGTGCACTGTACGGGTTGGGGTTGTGTGTTGGTATTTGTGCACGCGCTAGCGCACACTGCCATTTTTGGCATGCAATAAGAAAAAGGTTCGCCATCACTGTTCTAGATAGAGCAAGGAGATCTTTTACACTGTGAATGTAGGATTTGAAAGTTTTTTTAAATAGGCTTTAATGCGGCTAGATATAGATGTATAAATAAATGTACATAACCGTTTTGTTTTTCTGCAGTCATTTGGTACAATAGCTATTCAGTTAGCACAACACAGAGGAGCCAAGGTGATTTCTACTGTGTATAATCTTGAAGACAAACAGTGTCTTGAGAGGGTTGTTCCTTCTGTAGGTAAGTTAAATTGTTTTATACTAAACCGCATGAAAATACCTAATTCAGACCATTTTTTAAATTTATAAATGTTGATAAGCTCATAAGGGCTGGCATCTAGGAAACTGAAATAAAGGATTATTCTATGTCATCTATCCAAACTATATTTTTCAGATACATCCTACACCTGCGCGCACACATTACCAACATTTTAACATCTGGCTAGAATCACCCATAATGTAAACTATACATTTTGATGATAAATAGCATTGAAGTATTTAAATTATCAAACAAAAATATTAATACCTAGAATTCAATCTTTGAATAAAATTTACCCTAGCTAACAATGAACTTTCATTTCTGTTTGGGGAAAAACGGAATTGGAATGTAGCAATTCTGTTCAGTGCTTCCATATAGCTATAGTATTAAGGCAAAAAGATAGATTAAACTAACTTCGGTATAATTATGAATGCAGTAGTGAGTTATTCCATTCTAAACAAGAGAGAACAAAACTATGGTTTGTTTTTTAAATATTTCTTAAGGGGTTTGTCTTCTGGCTTGTTTTGGACAGGCAGTTTATAGCATATTATGGTGACCTTTCCCAACCAAAGCATGGGCTGAATATTGGCCTCACCTATTCATAATAGCCACCTTCATTGACCAGTGTTTCATGTGAACTGATCCAACATGTCTTACTCGGACATATACAGTTAAGGTAGCTATTTTCCTCCCAATAATTTTGGAAAAATACTGCTCCAGGCAGCATTTCCAGGTTAATTCCAGGCAGAGACATCTGGTCTCTGCCTTAAATTAAGAAGGGGAAAAGTAATGGAAAATCAGTTACATTATGTAGCCCCGCCCCTGCATCCCATTTTTGTGAAAAATGGCCCGTTTTTAGCAAAAACAGGGTGCGCAGAGGGTTTGGGAGGCTTGCAGAGTGTTTCTGTGGACTGGGGAAGGCAAAACCTCACCCGTTTTTGCCAAAAACAGCCACACAATGGGTCATTTTTTGCAAAAACAGTCATTTTTGCCTTCCCCCAGTCCACAGAAACACGGCAGGCTTCCCAAACCCTCTGCACATCCCATTTTTCGCAAAAACGGGTGAAAAATCGGTCTGTTTTTGCAAAAAAACTGGGTGCACAGAGGGTTTGGGAGGCCTACAGACTGCTCCTGGGGTCGGGGAGGACAAAAACTTTGTTTTTCTTACTTACCTCTTTGAAATGTTGGTGCGTCTTATACACCGGTGTGTCTTATAGTCCAAAAAAACACTGTATATTGGTATTTGGATATTTATTGTATTTTACCTTCCCACCCATTCAGTTCGTATTATAGATGTCTCCAATGGAAAATATGACCTGACAGACAGTTGTTTAGAGGAGACAGGTGGACTAGGAATGGATATCATCCTTGATGCAGGAGGTCTGTAATTATTCCAAAATTCTGTTTCAGAAAATACTTCCAAGTTCTATTAATTTATTTAAACAATTTATGGCTTTATTGTAAAACCATATACACCTGTATAGCAGTTGCATTGCTCAATGTTTGTTCATGGATCTTTCTTTGAAAATGATATTAAGCTTTAGTTACTCTATTTTTCGGAATATAAGATGCACCTTTTTCCCCCCTAAAAGAGGATGAAAACTTGGGTGCGTCTTATACACTGACTGCAGCCTATCCAGCCACTCCCACCCTTTGGCATCTGCCTCCAAGCAATTTACCTGCTTGGAGCAAACAGCCAAAGCCTGATTAGCACAAGCAACTGATTATCGGCCTCCCGAACCTCAGCTGATTCAGGCTGGAGGCAGGCAGCATGTGGCGCGAAGGGCTTCAGTCCAATTCCTCCACAAGCAAGGGCTAGAATTTAAAGCCAGCAGCAGACCACGTGGTCATTAGCCGATCGCTTGTCTCCTGGGGGGAAAAGCGGTGCGCAAAGCCGCTTAAGTGCACATGCATGGTGCCGTGGTATCTGGGCTTCTCCAACAGTTGGCGCTGCAGCGAAATAACAGTTTGAGGTGAGTGATTGCAACGGGAATCCCCATTAGCTCCCAAATCCTGTCTTCTTTTGTGAAGTTTAACTCTTCAACGAACTCTATCACCTTCCAATGGCAGACAGCACAAGGGAGAATAGTTCTCTCAAGCAGGGAAAGTCTAGGCCCCCCTACCAAATGGTAAATGAGACAGCAAGTCCCTTGGGATCGAGGCCTGCTCGAAAGAGGCATGCATCTGAGCCTAGTGACTCGGGATGTGTGTGTGTTCCAGCAAGACTCCAAGGCCTCTAAAAAGGATGAAGAGAGGAGGCAAAGAACACTGGATAGGGCCATTGCAAGAGCCCAAAAGGAGGCAGAGAAGAGGGACAGGGACCAGCGTCCTCTGACCCAACTAGACATTCAGGGCAGCCCAGCAGTTACAGAGGCCCCTGTGGGTCGTAACACAGAGGCATGGTCCCCGGATGTGCCTAGGCTTTCCAGATCATTTCAATTCAGACAGGGGACCCCGCAGGACAGACAGGGAAGAGGAGGACAACACTTTCCCTCGAGGAAGCCATTCCGGGGTGGAGGAAATCATCCCTTCCGACATCAGAGGTGGCTATCTAGCCAACATTCCCATTGGAGGTCGACTGGCCCTGTTTGCCAGCCAATGGGAATCCGTCACCACCAATAGGTGGGTCAGGGAGACGATAAAATGTGGTCTCTTCCTGGAATTTCTCTCCATTTCTCCAAGGTTTTTTATCAGGTGCCCACTGTCCAGGGACCTGGTAAAGAGGTTGCTCATGGATTAGGCAAGAAGTCACCTCCTGGACATACAGGCGATCCAGACAGTTCCAAAAGAGCAATGCAGGCAGGGGTTTTATTCCCTCCTGTTCCTAGTTCCAAAGGCCTTGGGGAGATGGAGAGCAATCCTAGACCTAAAGCGCCTGAACCGCCACATTGTCTACTGGTGGTTCAAAATGCACACGCTCCAGACCATCCCAGGGAGCATACAGAAGGGTGACTTCCTTGCGTCAGTGGGCCTTACGGAGGTGTATTTACACGTGCTCTACCATCAGAACCACCACCAGTACCTCCGATTCTCATATGGGCAGCACTACCAATATTGAGCCCTCCCATTCGGCCTCTCTTCAGCCCCTCAAGTCTTTACCAAAGTACTGGCAGTGCTCGCAGCCCACCTCAGATTGTTTCTAGTCAGAGTCCAGTGTTATCTGGATGATGTCCCCATCCAGTCTCAGTCAGAATCGCAAGCAATTCGAGACGTAACACTCACCACCACGGTCCTTCAGGACCACGGCTTCTCCATCAGCGTGACAAAAAACAACCTGGTCCCAACAACTTGACTGTTCCACTTGGGGGCAGTCATAGATTCAGTGAGGGGAATAGTCTACCTGTCCCAAGAACGACAGATCAGCCTGGCTTATCTGGTAGACCAGGTGAGAAGGGCGAAAGAAGCATCTCCGCTCAGGTTGTCCCAACTCTTGGGCAAAATGGTCTCCACGTTCTCTATCGTACTGTGGACCTGGCTGCACAGCAGGGAGCTGCAGTGGTTCCTTCTTCCTTAACAGAAGACCGACAGCGGCACATCACAAAGGACAATTCCCCCACCCAGCGTGATCCAGTCGCTGATCTGGTGGTCATCACAAGCAATTTCTCAGGGCTCTCCCTTCGGGGATCCCCCTCGACTTACATTGACAATGGATGCCAGCCTCTCCGGTTGGGGGGCGCATCTGAAGAACCTTCTGGCCCAAGGCCTGTGGTCCCAACAAGAATGGGAACACAACATAAATTGGCTCGAACTGAGGGCAATTCGCCTAGTGCTCCTGCACTTCGAAGCGGAGGTGATTAACCAAAACATTCTGGTCCTCATGGAACAACATTGCGGCCAAGGCACACGTAAACCATCAGGGGGGCACTTGCTCTTGCCCCCTGATGCAAGACGCAGAACTCCAGGGGCTTTGGGCAGAGTCACACCTTCTGTCTCTGAGAGTGGAACACATCACTGGGTTAGCAAACGTATGACCAGACCACCTGAGTCGAGCCACCGTCGACCACGGGGAATGGCGCCTTCACCCTCCCTCTTCAGGGAGCTGATAACACAATATGGGAAGCCAACAGTAGACCTATTCGCCTCCCCAGATAACACCCAGCTTCCACGGTTCTTCTCTAGGTTCCAGACACCGGGAGCGGAGTGGGTGTATGCTCTCTACAGCCAGTGGCCGGAGGACCTACTTTACGCCTTCCCCCTGCTCCCACTGATTCCATGAGTTGTCCAGAAGATGTTAACAGAGAAGGCAGAACTGCTACTTCTAGCCCCCCACTGGCCCAGGTGCCATGGTTCGCGGATCTAGTGGAATTGTCGGTCTCACCTCCCTGGAGGCTGCTTGCCAACAGGATGTCCCTTTTCCAGGAGGCGCTGAGCCACCCAGACCCCCAGTGGTTTCAGCTGACTGCTTGGAGATTGAGCGGAGCATTCTGAGAGCGGAAAATTACTCTTCCATGGTAATCCAGACTCTTCAGGCCTCCAAGAGGCCTTCCATTTCCCACATCTATGATTCCACATGGCACACTTTTCGTACTTGGTGCTCCTGCAGACCAGTAGCCCCTACAGAAGCATCTATCCCTCAAATCTTGGATTTCCTTCAGGAGGGGCTGAACAAGGGGCTCACCCCTAACACCATTAGGAGACAGGTTGCGGCCCTTGCATCGGTCTTGTCAGCGGGGTCAGCAGCTCCATTGGCACAACATCCAGTGATCAGGCGTTTCATACAAGGGGCAGTTAACATCAGACCCCCTGTTATCCACAGATATCCTACTTGGGATCTTACCAAAGTTCTCAACATCCTCACTGGAGCCCCATTTGAACCCTTACAATCAGTCAGTCTCAAGTTCCTTACCATCAAGGTGGCCTTCTTAGTCACAATCACCTCGGCCACAAGGGTGTCGGAATTAGCAGCACTGTCAGTCCGTCAGGACCTTTGTATTTTTCATCGCGACAGAGTCATTTTGAGATTAGACCCTGCTTTTATCCCTAAGTTTAATACCAGATTCCATCGAGCCCAGGAATTGGTGCTGCCAAACTTCTGTCCTCACCCAGCTCATCATATCGAATGGAAGTGGCACACCCTTGACCTCCGAAGGGCTCTGCGTATTTATCTCAACCGAACTAGGGCCTTCAGACAAACTGAGTCCTTATTTGTGTCTTTTCAACCTGGCACTCTAGGACAAAGGGTGCTCCTTCTACTGTTTCTAGGTCGATCAAGGACTACATCGCCCAGGCGTACGTCTTGCTCTCTTTACTTGTTCCCAGACACATCACAGCCCATTCCATGAGGAGTGCGGCTACTTCAGTGGCCTGGACTACATCGAGGAAGTGTGCCATGCAGCAACCTGGTTGTCATTGACTCCTTTAATTTGCCACTACAAATTGGATGTGTTTGCATCCGCTGAGGCGGCATTTGGCAGGAGAGTTTTGCAGAGGGTGCATGCAGATGGAGGAGTCCAGGACCAGACAACGGCTCACCCGTGATGGCTACCAGGCTTGGGTATGTCCCATTCCTGGGTACTATCTCCACCCACAATGGAGAAAGGGCACTGGTACTTACCTGATACTCCATTTCTCTGGATGGTGGAGATAGCATCCAGCCCCACCCAGATGTCGGTCCGGCCCTGGGACTACCTACGTCATCACTATGGAGGTCCGCACGTCTGTCTGCAGCGATCTTTTCATCACAAGCTGGGGAAGATGGCGGAGGAGGCGTGGCTTTAAAGTGCAGACTCAGAGATGAGATCCTAGATGGAGTGAACCCATTCCTGGATGCTATCTCCACCACCCAGAGAAACGGCGTATCAGGTAAGTACCAACGCCCTTTTTTCTGTCTTCCAATGCTAACTACAAAATAAAATAATAAAATAATCTTTCTAAGAATAGAAGTATACTGGATTGGAAAATAAAAGAATACAATTGGAGCCATAATTGTAAACAACAATCATTTGTTTAGTGACCATTTGAAGTTACAACGTCAGTGAAAAAAGTGACCTATGACTGTCATTCACACTTCTAACCATTGCCGTATCCCTGTGGTCACCTGATCAAAATTCAGATGCTTGGTAACTGGTTCCTATTTATGACAGTTGCAGTGTCCTGGGGTGATGTGATTACCTTTTGCAACCTTCTGAGAAACAAAGTCAATGGGGAAGCCAGAGTCACTTAACAACCATATTAGTAATTTAACAACTGCAGTGATCACTTAACAATTATGGCAAGAATGGTTGCAAAATAGGGCAAAACTCACTTAACAACTGTCTTGTTGTGCCTCATCAAACAGAGCTTGCCTTTGCTATTCTGCAGTTAACTACTCTAGCAATAGTCACAAGATACTGCCAAGATAATTAAACTAGTTCACTCCTGTGGTTTTTGCCCTTTGGCTGTTATATTTTGTTATAAGCCATGAAAAAGCACAAAATCTTTTTTGAAAAACAGTATTAAAAAAAGGTACAGAAGTGCATTTGTACCAGTGGCACTTCAGAGCAGATTATATACTAACAGCATAAACTGAAATGCTTATGTGGGTATATATATTTGAAGCTATGAATAATTCATTTATCAGTTTTCAATTCATTGGGACCAAGTATACTTTTTATGGCAAAATACTTAGACTCACTCAAATGAGTGACATGTCTATATATATATATGTGTCAGAAATATAATAATGTGAGCTTGGTAGAGTAAAAAAAAAAGATCCTTAAAAGAAGACAAGGTTAATGTAGTGCAAAGAAAAACTGAATCCTGAAAAAATATGAATTTATTGATATGCATATCTTTTCAGTTCTTGCTCATCATTTTTAGAAAGTGTTTTTAATTGGTTTCTAGTGAGACTGCATAATAAAGACAATGAAACAACTTCACAACAATTGCTACCCCACAAGCATGACATCATTACGTTACTTAGTGCTGCAGGCCACTGGATTACGACTGAAAAAAATCTTCAGGTAACAAGAAACTTCTGAAACAATTATAGTTAGACCAGCCTTTCCCAGTCTGATATTTTCCAGCTGCATTGGACTTTAATTTGTATAAAATTCCACATAATATGGAAGTTGAAATTCTAATATACTGTATCTGGAATGCACCATATGTCATCCTAGTCTTATATTTTTTGAATAAATAATAATATAGATGTTAAAAATGATATTTTCGCTTAGCAAAACTTTGTTAACCATCAACTAATGTTCTTTGTTTATGCTATTTTTATTCTAAAGTAATATAGCTTCACTATTTTCCCCTTTTTTAAAGTTGGATCCTCCAGATTGTCGATATCTTTTCCTGAAAGGTGCTTCCGTTTCTTTTCTGAATGATGAAATTTGGAATTTGTCAAGTATGCAACAAGGAAAATATCTATATATCCTTTCTATTATATAATGTTTATTGTATTTATGTATCATAGTATTGATATATCATATTTTGTATCAATTGTGAGGTTAGTGTCCATGTTTCACTGGCAGAGAGGACTGCAGAGAAACATCTCTTGTGTCTCAGAACATGATCTCTTTGTTGATGGGATCCAGAGTAGGCTGTCTTTGCCAAATATTACTGGCCAGGCAGGAAGAATAAGAGAGACGTGGTCCCCTCTAAGACACACAGGCCTTTAAGGGTGAGAGTAAAAAAATTGAACTGCATATGAACCAACTGGCAGTCCTTGATTTATGAGCATTCATTTAGCAATGGTTTAAAGTTATGGCAGCCTTTGAAAAATTGGCGTACAACTCATCCTCAAAGTTATGAACGTTGCACTATCCCTGAGGTCAAATAATCACTATTTGGGCACTTGGCAGCTTGTTTGCACTTACAACAGTTGTAGCATTCTGATAGCAATTTGAAATCTTCCCAGCTGGCTTCTGACAAACAAATTAAGGAAGCTAGATTTGCTTAATGATTATGTGATTAATTTAGCTACCATATGATTCTCTTAACTACCAGAATAAAAATGGTTGTATAATCAAGTCCCTTTTGTACACCTCCAAACATCAATCAAACCTGAAGTATAGGTCAGCTTTAAGTTTGATTGATATTTGGAAGTGTAAAAATGGACTAACAAAAGACTAGCTTTTTTTCAGAGAGATTGTAAAATCAACTCCCATCACATGATGACTTGCTTAATGACTGCATTGCTTAGCAACCAAGTTTCTAGTCCCGATTGTGATCCTAAGTCGAGGACTACCTGTAGTGTAACATAAATAGTATTACTTGTACTGATGTTTTTAAATAATTTACCTATTTAATTATTTGTGAAATATTTATACATTACATTGCCAAACAAAATGGTCAGGCAATTATGTGTGAGTTTTTAAACATCTTCAAGGTGCTTATTGTCTCCATAGCTACTGTTGAAATACATAAATATATACAACCAGGCAAAGTGTTTTTTACTTGGTCACATACATAAATAATTTCATTTTCTTTCCAATTTTTTCTCTCTGTCCCACCACATTTTAAATCCTTTAACGTACAATATAAAAACTACTATGTAATTTCATTTAATTATACCGGTAATTTGTATTTTCTTTCATAGAAATACTTGGATAACTTTTCACTGAAAAGTCTTTACAGTAGAAAATGATTTTTTAAAATAGCTGTTTCTTAACTGTGTGTAGAGACCTTATTTATTATGAAATAGCATAAACTAATTTACCCAAACTTTGGTAAATTACCCAAAATTGAGAAGGAGTAGTTTTTCTTTGGGTAACAACACATAAACTGATTACCCAATTAGAACAGGGATATTAAATTGACTTAAACTATTTTACATACATTGGATAAAAAGCACTGTCTGGTAAGCGGTTTTGGAAAGCTTTGGGAAGCATTGGACTAGTGGGTTCTCCTAAAGCTTAGGAATACATGTTCAGTGAAAGCATATAAATGCAGATTAGAAACAATAAAATAATTGCTTTCTCTCTCCAGTCCACCTCCCTGAAAGCCTCGTTGCTCACTGAACGCTAGTACAGGTGCTCCTCAACTTACAACCACAATTGGGATAGGCATCTCAGTGTTGAGCAAAAGTGGTCATTCAGTGAGATAGTTACATGACTGCTTTGTTCAACAACTGCAATCACAGCTGTCCCAGTCGCAGTCATGAAGCAACCATACAGGTTGTTAAGCAGATGGCAATACTGAGCTTCCTATTGAAAGAGGGCAGGCTCCCCTCTGTGTGTAGAAGGGAACTCCCAACAGGTTGCAGGAATGGATCTTGGATCTTCAGGATCTACACCCATCCATATCCTGAAGGGAAAGCCTGCATTGAACTAGCGAAATGAACCTTGGAACCTGAAGATCTGGGTTTCGTTTCTGCAGTCCAACCAAGCATTTTCCTCCCCTGTGTCCATGGAGGGGAGGAGAAATCCATCAGTTAGTGGCAGCAGTTTGCATCTTTTCTGTCTTTCTGGGGAAGCTAGCAGAGAAGATTGCAAATAGCAGCCACATGATCAGAGGATACTTGGCAACTGTTTATACACACAAACAAATTGCCAATCACAGATCACAATAATATGATGGGTGGCTAGTATGATGTTTTACAGTGGCCAGAAGTGCTTTATGGATCTTTGAAACTTTTAACAGTCATTAAATGACCAGACATAAGTTGAGGACTATCTGTATTCTAGTGAAAAAAGGTGAATTGTTCTTTGATAGGTTAATTTGTACTCTAGTTACTCTGACATAAGTTTGATTTAAGGTGATTGTGAGAGTACAGTTTGCATGACCAAATATATTATGAATCACATTTCTCCTTCAAACCCAGATCTTGACACAGCTCTAACATTTTATATAGTGTTTCACTTGACTATTCTCTTCTGTACGCATTTTGGAAGATGTAATGGAGAAGTTATCAAGCGGAGTTTTCAAGTAAGGATAAATTGGTGTTTGAAGCATTATAACTACTTTAAAATATATTCATTAAATATTTTATCAATTAACTGCTTTGAAAAGATGATAAAATGATAATTAAAACTTTTAGCTCCATTTAGCTCTAGAGATCCTAAATATTCTGGATCAGGGCTGCAAAACATATAAAGGGGAAAGGGCCACATTGATACTTAAAAATTCCTTGTGGGCCACAAGGATGATGAAATGTTTTGCAGCTAATGGAGCAGTGAAAGTGCTGGATCTGGCAATGAAGTTTGGAGATGCTCAGAAACATTCTTTTGGGGAGGCAGTCCCTGGAAATGTATTACTATTTAAAAAACAGGCTGCACAAGGCTACTTGGCATGTCCCAAGTTGTGCAGGCTATTCTGGGCTCATTTCTTTTTCTAATTATTGAAATTAGGAAATTGTCAAAAATCATCCATGTATATTTTTCCCTTAGGACAAACTGCATATGATAAGTAAACCCACTTAGGATGGATTACACATGCATTATCTGGAAAATTGCCTTTCTAGATGTTGCATTTGTTCACAGTTCATGTGCATATTCATAGATCTTGACAGCCTATGCAAGTTTACCAGAAATCAGATTTAATTGTACAATGCATGCCTACATTTTCAGTTGAATATGATTTGATGATAGACATTCTCTTTGGGGCTCCCCTTTTAACAGCATGACCTGCAGGACAAGAATGGCCTCCATTGTTGTGGCATTTTGAAAACTGGTAAAAACCTGACTCTTCAGGAAGAATTTTGGAGACTGACTGTGTATTTCCTCTCATCAGTAATATTTTAATAATTTAATGTTACGTATTATTTGTTGATAATTTAGGGGGCGCTGTTTTAATATCAATAAAGTGCCTAAAGATTGCTAGGGAATGAAGTAATGGATAAAGCAAATAAATAAATGCAGTAGTTATAATTTTTGTTTTTGTTCTCAGACCTCATTTGGATAAACCTGTACCATTATATGAAGCTAAAGTTTCTATGGAATTAGTTCAGAAGAATCAAGCAAGAAAAAAACAAGTTGTCCAACTATGAAGTTTCTAAGGCAATTTGAACTGTAAAAAGTGAAGTTAATATGTTCTGCATAGTTGTTAAAAATTTATCAATTGTCTTCAGCCTATATCTGAAACAGTTCTTAATAACTATAGGTTGAGTTGCTTATAACCTTAGATCTAATTCATGTGTCTAAAAACCACAGGACTTACCTTTGACTGTTGTGTACTACTTTCTTTTGTTTGGCTTTTTTATTTTGAGGGGAGGGGGTGACTGCATGCTCATTCAGATGAAGGAAGGAGAATCCTATAATGTCACAGAAAACTACATGTTTGATCCAAGTTTAGACAAAGCATGAAATCAGTAGAACAAGTTTACTATGAATCTAAGTGATGGCCAAGATTTTTCAAAAAAGACTTCTTCAGTCTAAATTTTTGGTTTGGCTGAATATTTTCTTTAATGTCCCATCATGAATGGGAAACTATGAGCAACATATTGTAACTTTGTAATTGTCCCTTTTACTACATTTTGTTTCTATCTTTATTAGAATTGTCACATAAACTTCATTTACAAAGAGCAAGGCACATTAAAATAAACCTGAGTAAAGTTGTAACCTTGGAAAAGCATTTCACAATAAAATAAAGAGATGTCTCCAATTCAGATTTAAAGAATTGGATGCATTTTTTGTCTTCCCTGTTTTCAAATATCTACTAAACAACTTCTGTTTAGAATCTGGGGATATAAACCTGCATTTGTTTATGGAGAAGTACAACATTTATTCCCAAAGGCAATTTCAGAATGTTTAATGTTTAAGTCTACAATGTTTTATTTGATTTCTGATCACTTAAAATATATAATTCTAGAATAATCAAAATTATTGCACCAAATAAGGAAGAAACCTGTAACATAAATGTTTATTTTGGCATATAACAGACCTGGGCTTGCTATGTGCAATTTTATTAGTTGGAGTTAAATGCATATTAATTTTTTTAATTCAATGGTCAAAATTCCATTAAATTATTTATGTAAAAGATTTATATTGCCGCCCATCGTATGCAACTTTGAATTGTTCGCAAATCTAGAAGTCCACATATTTTAGAAGTGCCCCAGGTTGAGAAACACTGCACTAAGGAATCATGGTTGATAAAGCTGTATTTCTACTAGATCGACAAGGGAAATCCAATTCTCACCCTTCCAATACTACCGGTAATAACTGGTAGAGAGCTGAAATGGATCTAGATTTACATTTCTAAAGTCTTCGTCTTTTGTCCCGGGTGTTTAATAGTGGATCTCGTAATGAAAATAAAATTTTCAAAAACAAAAAGGAACCCGTTAAGTCTCCAGTTATTTATTCTCTTTCCCTTGCGAGCGGAGCTCTGTTTACCTATCTGAGCTTTGATAGCGGGAAAAAGCAGCTCTGGGCTTGCGTGGGGAAAGGGGTGGCGAGCCCCGTGAAAGAGCTCAGTTCGGATTGGTTGCCTTTTCCGCGGGCAAAAGAAAAGAAAACACGCCCAACTGCTAGGCGGGGCTTTCAAGTTAAGCGCGGAATTCTTGGTCTGCTAGGTACCTTCCAGCCGCCTCCCATCAACTTAGCGGTATGTGTTCTGTGGTTCCCGATTATTCTCCCGGCTTTAAGAAGCCGCCGGAGATACTGCGCTTGAAGAGGAAGAGGCCTCGGAGAAGCGAAACGGTTGCGCTTTCCGGAGAGTTTTCGTCCGCGGCAACCCTGAAGGATTCGCCTGTTCCCCCTCGGCTCGGTCCGGGGAGTCGGCGGCGCAACCCATTCACGAACGTGGGAAACACGCCTTGTCTTCTGCCGGAACCCAGTCTGGTACAATCTTCTACGCAGAGACTTGCAGAAGAGTGGTTAGTGCCGAGGAATGACGTATCCAGCAGATCCGAGAAGCAGGTAAATTGGGCTCTGCCGTCACTGTTTGCAAACCCTTCGATGTGCGTTAGACCGAATTGCATATCAATCAAGCGTGTTGTTGTGTCTAAGGGAGTTCAAATCAATAGAACTTTGTGATTAAATGTGAATAAGGGGGTGTGGGTGTTGAAATGAGTTTTAAATTTGAGGGGAAATGACAGAACAATCAGTAGAACAACTTATCTCCACAAGTTGTGAATGCTCCAACACTGGAAGTTTTTAAGAAGAGATTGGACAAAGGTCCAATTGGTAGAGTAGTTGAAAATAACTATTTATTTATTTATTTGTGTATAAGATTACAGACAAAGAGTAAACATGATTGTGAATATATAATATGTACAAGCATGGTTATGAGTACATAATATTTTATGAATACATGGGGACAGTAGGACAGGGACAGTAGGCACGCTGGTGCACTTATGCATGCCCCTTACAGACCTCTTAGGAATGGGGTGAGGTCAACGGTAGGCAGTCTAAGGTTAAAGTTTTGGGGGTTTGGGGATGAAACCACAGAGTCAGGTAGTGCATTCCAGGCATTGACGACTCTGTTGCTGAAGTCGTATTTTCTGCAATCGAGTTTGGAGCAGTTTACCATAAGTTTATATCTATTGGGTGCTCTTGTATTGTTTTGGTTGAAGCTGAAGTATTAAGTTTAAGTTTATATGATTTAAGTTTAAGATGAATGCTGGCTGGGGAATTCTGGGAGTTGAAGTCCAGACATCTTAATGTGGCTGAAGTTGAGAAACACTAAACAATGGTCAGGATTTGATAAGGAATGTAATCTAAAATACTGGAAGTTATTCAGGCTTGTGTGTCACATTCATGAAATGCCACCTGCCTACTATTATTTGGAAGTATAGCCCTTATCTAGGAATATTAGCATTCCGGTGAAATTTGTTTTCTGGTGATTGCCGTATACATACAGCTGTTGTGTATTCAGAAATGGCCAAATCACATGACATGGCTAATGCGTATTTAATAAGTCTTCTATGTTTTAATAGTGCTCTTTTCCTGCCTGTGACTGACTTTCTCTCAATCTACTCAAACTTTGCTATTTCTTATAGGCCCCAATCTGGGGAAGAGTTTAATATACATCTACAGGTAATTCTCGATTTATGACCCAAATTTCCATTACTAAGCAGGACAGTTAAGTGAATTGTGCCCCATTTTACCAACCCTTTTCTGCCATAGGCAAGCGAACCACAGCAGCTGTTAAAGAAATCTGGATTCCCCCCATTGACTTTGCTTGTTGGAAAACATCTGGGAAGGTTATAAACGGTGATCACACGATCCTGGGTCACTGCAAAAGTCATCAATACATGTCAGTTGCCAAGCGCCCAAATTTTGGTCACGTGACCATGGGGGAATGCTACTACAAAGGGGATACATGTGAAAACTGGTCAGAAGTCAAATTTTTTCAGTGTCATTGTAACTTTGAATGGTCACTAAACAAGGTCTATGTCGAGATCTACCTGCAGTACCTGGAGATGATGTGAATTGTATTCGACACAACTGTAGAGCAGCAGGTTGGAGTGAGGATGCTATAATCCTGTGATGACGAACCTATGGTACTACGCATGCCCGAGGTGGCACGCAGAACCATCTTTCCGGGCACGCGAGCGGTCGCCCAATTCACCTGCAGCTGTGCATGTGCGCGCCCCCTAGCTGGTGTTCGGGCCATCGGTGCACATGCATGCAATTCAGGGGACCCAGCTGGTCTTCGGAGCTCTCCTGTGCATGTGCGCGTGTTTGCGTATACATGTGAGAGTACTTGCGTGCATTGCACGCATGCATAGAAGGCATTTGTGCACTGCGTGAGTGAAAATCACAAGCATGCGCATATGGTGCGATTGCCAGTGCAGCGGATGGGGGAGCTGCATGAAAGCTGTGCACATGCGCAGATGGTGCGGTTGCATGTGCAGTGCACAGGGGAGGAGCCACATATTAGTGCAGATAGCACGCGCAAACCTGTTTGGCACTTGGTGAGTAAAAGATTCGCCACCACTGCTATAATCTATATTGCTAGTAAAAAGTAGTACCACTTATCCATACTTTGCATAGTGTTTTCTCCTTTCAGTTCTATTTTGACTCTTTCCAAAACTCACTTTCTCTCTCTCTCCCCCTCCTCCCTCCCTCCCTGTATTTATTTCTAAAAATACTAGCAGGGTGGCACATTCCCCATTTTCCCTTGGGACAGTTGTTGATAAAAATCAGTTTTTTCCTAGTTTCGAAGACTTCAGCAGAGTGTTGTTGTTTTTTACTCTCTAATAGGAAGGAATTCTGTTTGCTCTGCGTTGGGAGCTACCAGCAGTGTCCATTCTGGGAACATTTTAAAGGCTTCCCCTGACGGATTTGGCTACAGATCAAACCACAGAGTGTGTTTGCCATATGAGTCCTGCCCAACCACTATTGACATGTTTTTCCTTCATTTTGGTGGCTGTGCTGAGTGATGCAAAATCTTATGGAGTCAATGGGTTGGTTGGTGTCCTGGATGTCACCTTCCAGGGTATCCCATCGTCTTCTCCCTTGTTTTCTTATTTATATGCAGTTATTACAAGTGGCTCATCTTGGAAAACTAGTTCTTGGTGAAAAGAAATTCTGTATGTAAACAAATCAAAGATCTTCTCTATCTCCAATTATGCTCTGTCTCATTTATTTATAAATACACACACACACAGACACACTTTATTTAAACTAAATATATATTTGCTGATGCTTTATTTAAGCTAAATTTGTGTTACACACACACAGACATACACACATATATATATCTATATATATCTCAGAGGTGGGTTCCTACCGGTTCTATAGAACTGTTAGTAACTTGGCGATAACGTCACGGAGCCGGTTCCTTCGGTGTCTCATTGGGTGCTGCCATTTTGAATTTTGCTTCTGCGTATCTGCAGAAGCTATATTTGACTGCTATGCAAGTGCGTGCACAAGCAAGGCGCAACCCTGAGCAAACCAGCAGTAAAACAATTTGCAAACCACCCCTTTT
>JANHFT010009524.1:118633-138534 GCA_032467955.1 Pseudoxenodon macrops
AAAAAGCTACATTCAGAGTTTAAGACGCACCCAAATTATCACCCCCAATTAGGGGGAGAAAAGGTGCATCTTATACTCAGAAAAATATGGCATTTATTTTCCTAGTTCTTATGCTTTTATACCTCTACAAAATCACTAACGTAATTCTGTGATTCTTGTGCACACTTGTAGAATATATTACTGTAACACGTTCTATAGACGGCTGCCCTTGAAGAGCATTTGGAAAGTTTGATGCAAAATATGGCTATATGGGCAACTATGCGTCCATCTAGAGCAGTAACCTGTGAGCTACATTAGTCACAGGTTTACTTCTGGGTTCAATTCAGACTGTTAGTAACGACCTACAATGTCCTACATGGCATGGGACTGGATTATTTGAAGGGCTGCCTCTCCCCAATCACATGTAGTAGAAATTGTGACACGAGTGTTGTGGGCGCTTGCAGCCCCACTTGTGCAAGCGTCGCTGTGAGCGTCGCAGGCGCTCATGCGCATACACACATGCTGTTGCCCCTCCCACAAAATCATCCCTCTTTTCCCCCTTCCCCAACCTGGAAAGGTTGGGAAACTCTGCTTTACAGTCCTCTCTAAGCAGGTTACAGAACCTCTGGCAGTCAGCAGTCAGCAGAATTAGCTTGCAATACTGCATTCTAACCACTGTGCCATAATCAGTTTCTAATAGCCATTAGATTAAATTAGGCCTTTCTTTATTAGCAAAGAACAATTTAAGTTAATTAAGTTATTTTCTATGAAACAGCTATTTAATTTTCCCATGATGAGAATAAACTCTTTTAATTTATACAATAATTATCACATTGTTCTGTGCATTACCACTTACAGGATTTCATTTTTCCATATTTTTACAATAATGAAGTTGGATCAAGAAAGAGGGAAATAATAAATAGGCTATATAGAAAATAAAAGAAGACAAAATTAGCCAGTGAATCAATTATTTTCTTATTTGAATGATGTAAAAAAAGAATGATACATAGGTTTTTAGGTTTTTTTAAATGTTCCATATAACTGAAAAGAACCCAGAATAACATACAAAGTAGCTAATAACATAAAAACTAGATAAAAACTCTGATTATTTGAATGAAATAAAGGAAGATTAACATTGAAATTATGAATTCAGGTGAAATAATAGTCAGATTTGCATTATTGCTTAGGAATACATCAATGTGTCCGCTTAAAACATCTGGTTTAGGTTGTTTCCTTGTTCTATACCAGGAAATTGATCATTCTGTGTTTGTTTCTTTAATTTGCAGGTCTCTCAGTTTTACCTCTCTTTATAACTTGTTGAGAGCCAAGCTGTGTCCCTATTTCTATGTTTGCACTTATCAATTCACTGTACTGTTCCGTGCAGCAGGACTTGCTGGAGGTGATATGATCACTGCATTAATTTCTCCCACAACCAAAGGATTAAGGGAAGCCATGAAAAATGAAGGTAAATAAAAGTTATGAACAATGTAAAAATTCCTCTTGTCCATAACCAAGACATAAATCATTCTTTTTTTCTTTTTCTAGGTATTGAATTTGATTTACCATTTCAAGGAATTAGACAAAAAAATTTCAATGCTGCAGCTTCTCCTTTAGAAACCGAAGTTGAAAAAGATACTGAAATAATGGGCAATGAAATTGAAGAGTATGTAATCTAGTGCTTACAATGGCTTAATGTGCATTCCTTAGAACTATTAGCTTTTTCAGAAATTGGTCATTTACAAGTTCTTTTACCATGTTTTGCTACTCAGAGAATTGGAAATGAGTGGTGGTGATGGCAGTGATGATGACGATGATGATGGAATTCTATGGCTGGTGGAAATGGGAATTGAAAACAAAATTAAAAAACCAGACACGATTTCTACCAAATTGTATCCTTTTAAGAGTTAAAACATTTTCCTTTAATCAATGGTTCAATTTGCATTATATTATATGCAGTCTAGGTAATGTTGGGATCTGTATATAGAAGTACTGTAGTAGCTGTTGCTCGGGTAGTCAAAATGGCAGTGATCATTTTTCAGTTGCGGCAAGTATCTGGGTGTTTTGTTTATTAATTTAGACATTTCCTTCCGCCACCTTTTCCCTTAGAACCTGACGTTCTGTGTCATAGTTGTCCCCTTCCTTGATTTGCTCAATTTCTGGGAATTCATGACATAATTTTGTTAGTTTTTCAATAGTAAATTATTTTTTCTGGAAAGCTTTGAACTATATATGTTAAATAGTATGTTTAAATATTGCAACTATTTCTATGGAAATCTTCACTTTTAGTTTGTAGAAATATTTGGAATCCTCCCATATAATAGCAAATTTGGTTTTATTATCCT
The DNA here is from genome assembly GCA_032467955.1 of Pseudoxenodon macrops. NCBI lineage: Eukaryota > Metazoa > Chordata > Lepidosauria > Squamata > Pseudoxenodontidae > Pseudoxenodon > Pseudoxenodon macrops. The sequence continues at coordinate 120,955 of JANHFT010009524.1, forward strand.
TGCAAGCCTCCTTCCACTTTTCCAGGTTTGCAAAGATAATAAAAACATATTTAAATAACATTTATTTGGCTTATTATAATGCAACTCTTTCCCCACAGATAAGTTCACATTAATCTACAATTACTATGTATGTGTGCATCTTCCTTAACTGTCTATGTAGCTGCAAAGAAAAAAATGAGATGAAATTGGATCACAGGCCTGAATCTGTAGTGTTAGTAAAAGGGGCAAATACATTCACTTTGCTGAACTTCTTGATAAATTGTAAAAGTTTAGTGGCTTCTGCAGGTCCTCAGGCTGGCATCCCTCCAACATTGCTCTCCCCAGTTGCTTTTAGAGGCGCAACAATGCAGACACTCAAGGTAATAAATTATAATGAGATATATTATTATATGTTGTACACCACAATCTATTCTAAATACTACGGTATGATATAGTATACACTGCCCAATTTTGGAGAAGAAATGTAAGTTAGGATGGATGAGTGATGTATCTATCACTCACCAGAAGCTTCTGAATGAACATTTATTCTGGCAAAAATAAGGGATAAAGCTGATTCTCACCAATTAATACCTCTTTCTCTGCTATCCCATTCACTATCTGAAAATCTGCTTAGATTAGCTGGGAGACCTTTCAGAATTACGGTATGTAAGAGGGAGCAGAAGGGACTAAAGGGAAGAATAGCCAAAGATGATTCTTCTCCAAATTGTTTTGTAAAATGTCCTGAAAGTCCTGGCACAGGAAAATGCAGGCTCCAAATAACTATAACTCTTATAGTTAATTATTAAGAGAATTATTAAGAGAAAAAAGAGAAAGCATACATTATATTAATAGAATAATATTGCTCCCGTTATCCATTTTGCTCTATTCAACCACAAGACTGTCTTCTTTCCAGTTCTTAATTCAAGATAAGAAATTAATTTACACAGGGGATCCTTACTTAACAAGTTGCCCTTGTTTTTCATTGTCAATCTGCTGAGGGTCCAAATTAAGCAGCAAAGGATTAGAAGGCAGTGGAGAAGGGAGATGAGGGGGGCATCATCATCCTGCCTTGCCACTCTTGCTTCCTTACATGCTGCCATCCCAAGACCCTGCCTGAAATTAATCTTCTTGTTGTGAAAAAGTGACTTGGAGTGGTTCTGACAAGCGCACAAGGCTTTCAGGGTCTGTGTCAGTCTGGAAACTACTGCACAAAGAGCTCCCAGACACTTGCCAGCCATCTATGCAATTGGGCTTAGGAAGAGCTGACTGGGAGCCTCCTGTCCTGTCCTCAGGCCCATCTGGATTGGGATTCATACACCAACACCGCCTATTCTGGCCACAGGATGCATGGGGGAGTGCCTGCCTGCAGCCATTTTGCTTTCCCCCTCCAAAATGCAACCTGCATTCCCTGCTTCCTTGAGAGTTGATGAGGTTTGCTCCAAAGAGGGGCTTTCTGTTCTGCGGAATTTGGGCAGCCAGCTGAGCCCATAACATTCTTGTTTAATGATGACAACTGGAATTGCTGAAACTGCCATCATAACTCGACGATCATGTGATTTTTTTCGCTTTATGACCAGGTCTGTTAGCAACTGACTTAGCCCCAATTACCATCATTAAGCAAGAATCACCATTATTTTAGAAATGACAAGTTGTCCTCGAACTCATTTGGCAATTTGTTTCAAACAGTTACTGAAATTATCTGTGTTTATTCAACTACCTACAATTTATATAAAATTGCAGGGGGGGGTAGAATTTAAAAGGAACTTGTGTTTTCTAGCACCAATTTGGAAGATGTAGACCTGAAATGCAAATGTATTTTTTTCCCACATTGTTGAACCACCCATCTCTCAAAGAGGGACTGGACTCTAGTTACTTGGCTTTTATACATTTAGTTTCCTACTATTGCTCATCCATGTTATTCTAATTGGTATGCTCAGATGTAGAACACTGCTATTTTGGGTGTAGATAGTAGCCCTGGCTTAGTCATCCATCTTTGAACACAGAGCTTTTTACCAATAAGTCTCAAATATCAATTGCCCATGGTAACACTCAGGGATGAGGTTCAAACATTTTAGCAAGGGGTTCTCTGCCCGGTTGCTGGGTGGGTGTGGCATTTTTGCCCTTCCCAAACTTCCAGTAGTCCTGTTTTTTGTCCTCCGCACACACTCTGCACTTACCTGCATCCAAAATGGGCCGCATGGGGACTCCTGGGAAGGGTTGGGCCAGCCATGAGTGGGATTTGGGAGTTCTCCGAACTGCACAGAATCTTAGCTGGAGGTTCTCAGCCCATCGCTAGTAACACTCCTTTGGTAATAGGAGCAAGTATAAATTGCAATTAAAGATTTTTTTCTTCCTCTTTGCTAGGCTCGAAGTATAAATGTGAGAACACAAGCCCATTCGCATTATAAAGATCTGTTTAGCTTGGAGATTATGGGCCCTATCATGCCCCATTGTCTCCATTCTTTGTCCATGCTACTGAAATCTGCTCAAAATGGAACTTTCTCTGCTGTTTGTTATACTCATGAACCAACAGCTGTGTTCAACACAGATATCAGCGACAAGCAGCATATGAAGGTAAACTAATACATGCATTTATCCTAGTGGGGGGGGGGGGGAGAGAAAACACTCACGAGAGTTGCCAAAAAATACAACTAGTAAATAACATGCTAATAAGTTTCCCTCATGTAGTTAGAAGAGCCACAACTTTGATATATTCACTGCAGGACAGGCAGATAAAAAAACTATACTGTCAGTACACCCAACTGACAAAATAGCTGATTGTAAATAAAAGGTCATACTTCATTATCAGAACAATAGGGTTACAATTTGTATTTTCCCTCATAGATTTGTATATTTTCAATATAAAGCCATAGATTGGGAATTGCCTTCTTTTTCATTGTACGACAGTATAAACTTTTCTGATATCTGACTTTTGAACAGGCTGTTGTTTTTGTTTATTCCATTGTTTTTTGTTTATCCCATTTTTCACAGGACTCTTGTATCAAAGAACTTTCCAATTGTGGATTGCATCCTAACACTTTACATCAACTTGCTCTTAATTCAACACTAGGAAAATCTTCAATACGACTCCTAGACATGAATGATTATCTCTACACATGGAAAACCTAAGCAACTAAATAATTTAAAATGGCTTACCAGGAGCACTTCCTTGTGCACAATGATAAATTTTATTCATTAACAGACTTTTGTATATAGTCCGTATATAACCGCTTTGATATTTTTCTTAAACTTGTAACATCTGATGTATTTTAAATTAAACTTTTAAGAATCTGACATAATTGTGTGGATCTAAGGAAGGCAGCTGGGGGAGGAAAAATGTTGCAATACTCCCTTCTACTGTCCATAGCTTTTTCCTTTATTATATGTCACACTTAATACAAATACTGAGGCCTTCAGAACATCCATACTGCATTATACTAATAATAGTTTTAACCACTTCAGTAAGTGGCTACTATTAAATGGACTAGAAAGGCACCATAGCTTGCAGCATTATTTCAGAAATGAAACATAGTAAAAATGATAATTTCATATTTTAGGCAGTACTGCCCAAAATCTCTCGGATGGAAAGATTTTTTTTAAAAAAAACATTAATTTTAGTTGTTACATGTTCTTGCATATCTTGAATGAGCTGTGAACAAAATACAGAATTTGTTCTGTACACTAGAATGAATGTCCAAATAAGCAAGGCATATTATGAATATGGGCGGAGATTAAACTATTCCTAATATTTGCAGTTCAGAGGTAGACTGAACTGGATCCTTTATTTTATGTACCAGTATGTTCATGGTCAGACTCACTCCCTATGGAGGAATTCAGGTTCTCAACTAGCAAAAAGCTACACAATAATTCTGTTAATAGCTAACTTGAATAGTAATTCAGAATTACTTGGGGAGATGTAGAATATAAACTAATCTCTTTATTCATTTTGAGATTAAATCATGGGAAACTATAATCTTCAAATGTGGCTATCTGATAGACATATAGTGATAAAGTGTCATGATTTCACCTTCTGCCATATAATATCAATCTTTAATTAAAGACCAACTAGAAAATAGTTCCAACTTGCTTTTAGCCATATCTGTCCTTGGAAATATTCCCAATCCAAATACATCACTATGATTCTTTAGGTTTAAAAAATCCTATTAAATTATAAAGCCTAAATTACTTAGTTTTTGTATTTCATATTATAACAAAGTTTCAAATTACTACTAATTCGTGTTCCAGTGATCAAAATGTAAGTTATAATATTCTGTTAAGTGGCTAGTAAATAAAATGAAGTTATACAGCTTTATTTGACCAAGCGGAATACAACAACAATAGCATCATACATCCTCATCCAATTATCGCTGAATTATTTGTTTCCTACAAATATGTATAATCAACACCAGGTATTGTGTATGAAATTAATTACAATTTCCTGCTTTTTTTACGAAAACATGCAGACATTTCATGTTGCAATTCTCATGAGTTCTGATTTAGGTTCCCTTTGCATTTCTATGCATTGTTCTTATACAATCATTTTCATATGACATTCTGATAGAGAAATAATGGATAACATTAGCAAAGTTGTTGGATTTTGCTTTGATTAAAAATTATTGAATTTTTGGGTCCAATAATTATCTAATAGTTGTAGGCTTAAAAGACTACATGGTTTTAAATAAGGATAACTGAACTTTTCCAAAACTATGGGAACTGCATCGTACTACAAAACTGTAAACTACTATATTTATATTGAAGATAAAGCTAAAATATTAAAGCAAATTACAGATACTTTCAGACTCACATTAGATGTTCAGTAATTTAGGAAATGATGGCATGACTGAGATCAATAATATACATAACTAAATGAATTAAATATATTTGTAGGTACAAAAGAAAAGCCTGAAGGTGTCTGTACAGTTTTTACAATGAGATGCTGATGTATTTACAAAAGCAGAACGAAATACCTGTTATACAGAATAGAAATGTTTAAAATGTTAAAAACAATAGTTTAATTGTGTGAGGCACTCCTGAAGTTAGTGGTGTTTGCCAAGAGCTCCTTTGGTACTAGTCCCAATGCTTGGAGAGCCACAGTAGCTGCTGTGGCTTTAGCATGCTTCTTGTTTGGGCTGACAAAACTAGGTTTATGTTCAACTCCATTGACCATCACCTATGAGGAACAAAGAAAGAAGAAAATAATACTTTAAAAGCTGAATATATCTTTCTTCCCTTTTTTAATTGTTAAAAAGAAAGTAGGAATGCCACCCTATTCTTTACAATATTCAGATGTCATCTATAAATATATGACATATTTTAGGAGAAAAGAATGCCAATTTATTTTTGAGTGAGGCTCAAAAATTGGCCACACAAATGAAATACAAATTAATCACTCTGAAGCAAGAAGCATGCTTGCTTTCATTGGGTTAAATCCAAGAGTTTTCAGTGGAAGAATGACTTCATTTGAGAGATTTTCTTCAATCAGGAAAGAACCCTTGGACCAAAACCTTTCTATTTAGATGGCAAAATTCAACCTATCTGAGGTCTCTATGTACATATTTTTCATTTTATCCTAGTTTGAAAAATTAAAGGGAAGATAAACTGCTAAGGATTATTTCTTGCTAAATTGTTGAGGTAATTTAGGGCAATTGTTCTATATTATGACTACATTCTTACTTTCTGCACCCAGTGAATGGCAAATCAAAGAAATAAGAGTCAAATTAGGAATCTAGAAGGGACTCACTGAATTCTAACATCAAAAAAGTGGAGACCCATCCATGGGACAGGACCCCTTAATGTATTTTACCTTTCATGTATTACAAAAGTATTTTTATATATGTTATGATAATTAACATTTACCTTAAACAGGAAATGTTTGCGATATTCAGGACGATTATCATTCACCAGTACAAATACAGGCGGAGACCATCTTCTTTTATTGCAGACTTCCAGCAAAGCTGATACTGGATGTTTGCCTTAACAACAAAAAAACATATTTTTAAAAATATTCCAGGTACACAAGGAAGACTGCTATATTTTTATACAAACTGGTGGTTATTTTTACTCTAACCAGAACAACTGTTGGGACCATTTTTCTCCTCAACACAAAGCACATATCTGTTATCCCAAGTCTTACCTGAAAGATCTTTCCCTGTACTAAAAGGTCCATGTCTCTTTTGTGTTTTCTCTCCTACAGCAACTAAGCCTTGGGGGGAAAAAGATAGAATTAAATTTGTTATGTGCTCATTTCTTTCCTAATGCACTTGATATTTAGTAACATTTCTATATTATGATCACAACTATCCATAGTGCATTCTTACATGACCTGTGAAGCTCAAGAGATTCATTTTACGGAATCTACTTTCGTTCATCTGATTAACATCTATACCACAATGTCAGTGCAGAAAATGTTAACAAAAAATTACTGGTATATTTAATGTATCTTCTGCTTCTAAAATTCTATGCTCAAAATACTATTTGTGTATGTACATATACATATGTATAGTCAAAAGATATTTATTATCTGAATATTTAGTATTTCAAAGGCAGCTTAGGTTTTTAATAAATGAAAAGCCAAAATTAAAATTAACTAAATTATGAAATTACATGGGTACCTTGCTACTCTTTAACTGGTTCAGAGGCAGGATGGGTACCAAAAACAAGCACCAAACAAATGTTTCCCATAAGGAATAATGTAGTGAGTCACAAGGGAGCTAACAATAAATTCTAGGAGCCATGGTGGCACAATGGTTAGAATGTAGTACTGCAGTCTACTTATGACTCCGCTACCAGCAGTTCTAGTCTCACTGGCTCAAGGTTGACTCAGCCTTCCAACCTTCCGGTAAAATGAGAACCTAGATTGTTGGGGGAAATATGTTAACTCTGTAAACCACTGGGGGGGGGGGGGCTGTGAAGTGGTATATAATTCTAAGTGCTACTGGTATTGTGACTTGAGTACCAAACAATGAGTACCAGGGCAAAACTTTCACGTCAAAATGCATTGAATACCAAATTTGATGAGTTTCAACGCAGTTGAGTACCAAGATATCATTCTACTTTATGAATAAAATTATTGAGATCATAACATACATCACTTATAAAGCCTACATAGTTCAGGGCCAATTAAATGTTGGACTTCTTATCTCTAATTGTCTCTGCTTTCCCCACTAAAAGCAACAGAATTGCTCCAAGTCCCATCTATTCAACAGGATTATCCTGCAGGACCTAGGAGTTGTACCTTGTTCCTGAGCCTGCCTGTGGAATAGCACACTGGGAATCCAAATCACCCAAATTCTGTTGGCCTTCTGGAAATGGATCAATGACTTGAATATTCCCATTAGCATTTGGCCAGGAGGTTAAACACTGATTGTTCTGTTTGAAGCAGATTTTTTTTTGCACTCTAGCCATGTGTATAGAGTATGATCTAACACCACATACGCACTCTGTGTCTGTGTCTGTGTGACTACTAGAAATATAAAAATGTAAGCAACACAGAAAGCATAGAAAAAATGTATACATTGGTAAAGTTGTAAAATTAGGACACTATTTTTCTAAAATAAAATTTTACATTTCTAGAAATCTTAGGTTTATGGTCAGACACACAAATGTAGCAGCCTATCTTTGAGCAGGCACGAATCCCTCGTCTCACATACCACAGTAATTGTCAGTAAACTACTTAATACAGTTTAGGACACTAACTGTAACCTACATGAGCTTTTTATTTGTAATGTATGCACTCAAACTGGGTTCAGCCAATCCATCCAGTTCATGCTTTCTGAGCAGATCTACCCCAATGTAAGAACTAGGGACAGAGGACTAGGAAATTTTTTCCCCCTGTGTGCTCCCCAGGTAAATCTTTATCGCTGGAAATTTGTATGGCATTCTGGGTGGGTTTTAGAAAAGTCAAGACTTCATATTAGAATTGTAGAATGAACTGGACACTCACCTTTCCGATCCGTTTTAAAATCAACTAAAATAGGCTCCTTGTTTCCTTCTTTGTTTTTCCCCAAGCCCTCTCCTTCTCTCCATCCCATTTTTCTCATGAGTTGGGCTCCCATTCCTCCCCTAACAGGGGCAGCTCTGAGAAACTGATCCTACCCAAGCGGGGAAAAAAGGGGAAAAAAAACACTTTTGTTTAACACACTTTTAGAAGAATTGTAGAGCTTTCTAATATTTTCAGCAATCAGTTCATTTATTTCAACTTATTTTTCAGTTACAATTCAACTCAGATTTCAACATATATGCATATCCTTCTAGAAAACTTCAATGGATTGTTTCAAATTAAAAGTATAATTAAAACAAGCAAAAACTTATTTGTATAGATATACTACTTACTGAGTAAAACATACTCCTTTACCAATTACATTTTCAGAAACAATCTGGGCGTTTGAAAACCAATTCCCTCACAAAACTCCTCATGCATGATAGAAGCATCTTTAAAAGAAAAAAGCTTAGCCATACAGTTCAACAGTAACACGGGACAAATGTTTCGAAAACCTTAAAAATCATACTATTAGTGAGAGTATATAAATTGTACTAAAATGCTTTCTGCTTTATAGTTCTTTAAAAACTCCTTAAACGTTTACGTACCTAGGCCTCGATGGCTGCAGTGTTGTGAATAGTAGGGCTGGCATTGACCGTGGCAAGAAGGCAGCTACAAGGCAGATTTGGCCCTGAAACAAGTTTCCATATAGAGGGGTGAAAGTTCACAGGCTATTCTGTGAACTATCATCTCTCTTTCTGCCCCACCCAAGGACCCAACACAACAAACTGCTTGTATAGATGTATGTATATATACACACACAAACATATAAGTACATACATATATTTATGTGTCTGTGTGTGTAGTATTAGCACATCATTTTTAAAACTTAACATACCAACTATACATAGAAACCCCTCTGCTTTCAGTCTACATTTCAATGACTGAAAATAGGCACTGAAAGCGAACTGAGTGTACAGTAAATAGATTTGTTCTTCAGCACAGAAAATTATGACATACGCACACACACTGCAATACTAGTCTCTGTATCCCTGTTAAGAAAGCAAACTGTAGTGTTTCCAATAACATATGTAACATGAGTTCCTCAAGTATTAAATCAGCCCATATAATACAATTAAATAGATGTCTGTATTCCATGCAAATGAACATTACTTTGGAAAAAGTGTTTCTTATGTAAGAAAAGGCTAAATGAGGCAGACATTACCTCTCACAGAAACAGTTTGACTGGTGCAAGCCATGCAGTTTGTGTACACAGAAACATGTTAGCTGATGCCAGTTACCAACTGCTTCGAGTTGATACACCTCTAGAATGGCTTTTACTTACTTCCATTTTCATCCTCCCCTCTCCTTTCCACGAACCTCTCATTAGAAAAGGGCAACCATGCAGAGTATGATACAAACCCCAGTCAATGTCACCCAGGGCTCCGACTCCTCTTTTGTACCTGCTTTGCAATGATAGAATGTTCATCAACAATGTCTGTTTCATCACCAATGTGTATCCAGTTCACAAAAATGCCAGGGACCTATTGTTTCAGGAAAGTCTTTGAGGTTGCAAGAATTTATCAGAAACTGCCCTAATTATTGGGGGGGAAATCTGTTTGAAACGCAGATGAGCACAATCCTAAATAGATTTTTTCCCCCCTACAAAGGTGAAATATAACTTGGAGGGTTTTTAAAAAAAAGAAGTGAAGTACAGTACATTTTTGAAGAAGTACTGTTTTCTAATTGCGCATCACATTGATTATAACACTATGTTCACATGTTATCCAGTTGTAGAATTCAATGATAGAATCCAAAAGAAAACATATGTGCCAAAGTCCAGTGGAAAAAGAACAGTTTTTGTCTAAAATTCCCAAATCCTTTTTACCTGTAAATAAATACTGGAATCAATGCTTAATTAGGTACTGAAGTTTATGGTTTCTAATGGGAAATCTTAATATTTCTTCTGTTGTTCTTGGATTGCACAATTCCTTGCCAAACACTCCAGGCATTTTAATTCATGAGGTATGGATTATTCCCACAAGCCTTTATATCCCTGCAAATTACATCTAATTGTAGTTGATGTCAAATACAACAACACTCTGATTCTTCTACATGAGAAAATTATATGAGCTATTTCCGGCCTCACATCCTCCAGATACTTTAAACAAGGCCTATCTATTCCAGTTTGCATGTATCTTGCTCTGGAAACCACTTGGCTAGTAAAAACTAGCTAAAACAAAACGCCTGTTAAGTATATAGCAATAGTACTTAGACTTATATACATGTAATATGATATTTTATTTACAATGCTAAACAATTACTATCAAAAAGACGTGAAATAACATTACATGGTGACCCTGTTATTTCACAGTATGGAGGAACTAAATCTACAATAATTTTTCCAGTACAAAGGTACAGTAAGTCAAGATTGGTTGGTTATTATTGAAATAGACAACTATAAAGTCAACAAATGATATGGGAAACATGTAAAAGTTTTTAAATTTTGAATTATTTGTTTTGCTCTGACTCTATATTGAGTCTATGACAATTTGTCCATTTGTGATTTTTTAAATCTCCCTATACAAGACTTAGCGAAGTAGTAAATTTCTTGTCACTAGCTAGGGCAAATCATTTCTTCTTCCTATTGTAAAAAAATATGGACAGGTCTACAAATCAGTTTACAGGACAAGCAAATGAAATCTTATAAAAGCACCTAGCAGTAAGAATGCCTGATAGAATAAGTATTCAACACCACTGTAATGAGGGAGGGGGGGAGATGATATTCAGACTGGTGCAGGGATAGTTAGGAACGAAAGAGGTAAGAAATCACAATTTACCAGATTCATTCAATGCCAAGAAAAGCCCACACAAATGGGAACGCCAAGACCCAATCCTGGGTGCAAGGGTGAATACCTATAAGAAAAACACAGAACGGACTACAGTGAGCAGACCATGTCTGCCACTGACTATTTCTGCAAAGTTTGTAATTACTTCAGAAATGAAACTTCACTTAAACCAATGTTAAGTATTTAAAGAATATTGTTACCAAATCAATATTTCTCACATACAGTAAACAACATTTCTTATGGCCATATGTAAGAGACAGTGGTGTTCATGATTTTTACTTCTAAATGGACACAAACATGATTGGGGAATGGGGAGAGTGAAGTTGCCAGAGTTGCCTTTATAGCTATATTTATAGTTATGAAGTAACATTATGCTAGAGGAGGAGCAATAGTAAAATGAGGGGGGGGGAGTAATGTGGATGGACACTGCAGCTAAATTGAGTATCACAAAAACTCACATTCACTGCTGAAACTGCTATGTGTGCTTGTGTGTGTATGTGCATAGTATTTGATTATATTTGAAATCAAGGCTCCAAGATGATAAAGGACTACAATAATATAGAAAAAGGAATTTCAAATGGAGCTGAAATTCTAATTTCCAATTACTGGAAATATATCTAACTCCATTCTCTTATCTGGATTCAGGGCAGACAATCCATTTTTTTTCCTAATCTGCATTCTGTAGCCACAGTGTCCACAACATCAGGAATATATCATTGAAAAATGCTTCCAGAGTACTAAAAGGCAGTTCATGTGCTTCTACATTTTTTTTTTCTAGAGAGATAAGAAGCCTTACTCTGAAGCATATTAATGACAGAAATCAGATCATTATCAGATCATGGCAGAACATATTAGCCCATAGATGAAAATCACTAATTATGTTCTTGTCTGCTTTTGCAGGTAAAATAAAGTGTATGTTTTATCATTACAGTGATCTAATATAGCAGTATCATCAGACGTTGGTTTAAGCTCCTAAGAAGGTCCAAAACCAGCAGTATTCCAACCTTTGCAAATCGGAGAAATCCATACCAATCCTGTTCTTAAGTGCCCCCTCCCCAATTGTTTTGTTATTACACAAATGCTTACTTTGTTGGAAGATCTTGCATTGCTTTCAGGAGAGAGTAATATTGGCAGATACTGATTTCTGAAGTAAGGGAAGATTATTGTTATAGCATACCATTATGCTTTCTCCTATACATTTTTCACCTGGGAACTCCTGGTCGGGTTTCCTGTTCATTGTAGCAATCGTGTAAGATCAGCGCTGTCAGTCCCTCCAGATGAAATCTAGGTCCTCCTGAAGGGGGACAGAGTACTGGACAGGGGAAGCTTCAGAAGAGCACAGCATTCAGAATATCCAAGGAACTCAACTTCCAAAAAACTCGCTTTATTCTACTTCAGCACTCAACCTAGTAATAATTCCTTAAAACACCAATCACTACCAGTTCTCCTAGATCTATCATGCTTATCCCATTTTCCTTCACAAGAAGTGTCGATCATTTTCTTGATTGGTGAAAAAATTAAATTAACTTTTTGTATTCCAACTTTTCACTTTGGAGTAAGAAATAACTGACAATATGAATGTTGTTAACATTATAAACTAAAATACTATTTTTGGTAGTAATATACGGGACACTGTCTGAAAATCAAGCGAGATTTAGTTTCATTTGTTATTAAGGCTGTGCTCCTAAACACGCTTACTTACTGAGTGAATCTGAAAAATATGGTGGAAAAAGGACTGGTATTTGAGATACCAATTTTTACTGACAATTAGTATTTTCTTTCTATTTTGGCCTAATATTTAACAAATACCCTCTTCAAGAAATCACTATATATGTGATTCAAAAAGCAAATAAATACAGTAAGCCTAAAAAGAAATGTGTTGCACATGTATGGTGAAGAATTTAATATTTTTGTATTTGTGAACTGATTACATCATTGATAATGCAAACAGACTAAAGTTGTTCTTTCTTCAAAAATATCAAAAACCCTAATATTCAAACATTTTAAATTACATTGCTTAAAATTCAAGCAAATAAAAACACAAATTGCTTTTTAAAAGTGGCTTGCTTTCTATAACATAAAGCACATTAACAAACATAACCCTCTGCATATCCTTCTTATTTTTAAGTGATAAATTTCAATGTCAGTTTTTTAAAAAGCTTGATACAATGTAGACGTAACATTTCATTTCTCAGAAAAAATTACCAATAATTTACCAGTCATCTGACAAATCCAACGACTGTTCGTTTAAGAAAATGGGGAATATTTATTATATGTAATAATAGTGAATTAATATCCTTTTCATATGATTTCACTTGCAAAGAAATTAATAGCCTGATCATATGCAACATTCAAGCCCTACTGAGTGTCAATGGTCTTATTTGCAAGAAAGAATGCTAATCTTGGCAACTGAACTTAAATGTTGTAAGAAAGACTTTTCATTCAGAAATTCTGTATGTATATAGGCTGTATGTAATATTTTGTATAGCTTTTGCCATTTTTCTTACTTCATTCAAGAAACCAACATTTTCTGGAAATACAATTGAAAACTCACATAAAGAATATTTAGGGATATTATACACTCAACAAAATCTAAAATGTACTGCTTCAAGGTGCTTTTGATTTGCCTATTTGGGGAAAAGTAATAATTCTTACAAGGAGAGCTCCAATAACAGAGTAATTTCTTAGCCCTCTAAATTTGGGTGAAAATGTGGAGACCTACAATACCAGAGAGTTAAAAAGCTCAACAGTCTTATCTCATAAATCTCTGAGAAATCTTCTACCCAACTATCTTCATACCAAAGGTGATAGAAATCACACAATGCAAACTACATCCACAAAGAGAACTGCAAGAGCTTCATCTCCATATATCTGTACATCCAACAAACACTTTTTATTTAAAAAAGTACCAGTAACATGCTACCTACTCTATGTATCAGGACTCCAATAACTATTCTACTCAAGTAGTGAATAATTGCCTGAGACTTGTACGAGGTGAAGGAAAAAAGCAATATTACATCTGATTCCCCTAGCAGACTATATTATAAGAGAGATTTATAACCCAAAGCATATAATATAAAGATTATTATAGGTATAAGAGACCTGAACAAAATGCTTGATCTTAAGAAAATTAAGAGTCAATTTCTTCTATATTAGAATCCTAAAAAACAGAAGCAGTATCAGCTACATATATGTACACTACATACATTAATTTCAAAGCTTCAACCTTCTGTGAAGAATGGCTATGAGCAGTCCTCAGCAGTCAACAATCTGAAATAGCTGGGTAGAGCTATTTAAACTACAAAATGTTCACTGCTTAAAAAAAAAGATATGCCCCTAGATGTGTCACTCAGATATCTTGTAAAAAACAAGGAAAAAGGTTATTGCAAAATCTTCTGGGATGTCATGATTCAAGATTTTCCCATTTTTTTCCAGATTTTATTAAAATTAGCATGTACTAATTAGATACTCTGCTAATTATATTATAGAAAGTATGGCCTTTTTGTGAACTGTACATGGATGCTGAATACCAGACATATAATGGAAGTGAACTTTTTGTTAAAATGGCTCCTGTAGGTTAATAATTACCAACAATTCTCCACTTTTATTTCAGAGAAAACCCTTTCAAGAGGAACTATTTACATATAGTGTATTTACAGTATTTCCCATATATTTTAATTACAAAAGTGTAAAAGTATATAATACATTTTATCAACAAAACACAAATATAAAACTCTGGTTACTGTATCTAAATGCACTGATTCATCTACAATGCTTTTAAAAAACAAGTAGGCTCCAACTAATAGGGCTTTGAAAAAAGCCAATCAGAATTAGACAATCATAAAATTAATTGATAGATCAGCAAGCATGACAAATATATAAATAATTGTTTATTCAGACTGTAAAAATGTACTTGCCAAGCATATAATCCCACTATATAAGGGTCTTTTGAACTTTCAAAAACTGTAAATTCTCAAACGATAGTTCCTACAAACCTAAAAGCATCTTTATGATTTCAGCTATAGAAACAGTAGATGCAACATAGGCTGTGAGCGGACCAGGATCGGTCATATAACACTCAACTGCAAAAACTATCCAAACAGCTTATTTTTATTATCTTTGCATTATTTCTGAGCAACTAATAAATGCAAATAAATGTGTGTTAGCTCTGCCACTGCCCTAAATAATATGCACAATCATATTCTGCAGACAAAGGAGAGAAAAAACCTCTCCTCAATTTGCAAAGACTACCTGTCTACTTTCATCATCTTGTCTCCTACTGATGTCCCCATCAAGTATGGGCTATTGTTCTTAGGATTTAATAAAGATAATGCTAATAACTTCTTAATGTTGCCTTTGCAATCTAGAAAATCCTAGAATCTTTTAAGAGCCAAAAATACTGTTAGTTCAGGCCAGAGTTAGGCAAACTCCACTTTCAAAGATGTGCACAACGGAAGCAAGCAAGTGAATTTTTACAGCCATATTGACCATTAGGTGAGTTCCTATCCAAATTGTACTGAAATCAGCATCAAGACTAAGTTTAAACTAATAGAAAAGCCCATAGAATTGGAACCACATTTCAAGACAATTTCAGCACAAAATAACAGTAACCCTAGGAGAAATTAAAACAGTTATTTCTAAACAGGTGAACACATATCACTCTCCCAGTTTCTAAAGTCCGCCTATCAAACCAGTACTAACAGAGCTATTAAGCAGTGTAAATACAGAATTCAAAACACATCGTGACAAAACACAAAAATAAATGCTTTTAATTTATTTTTCTGCATATATTTCAGGATGTTATTACTGTCCTAAGAGTATCAGTATCACTTCTTCCAGTGATTTCAAAGGAATTTAAAATGTGACATTTGGACTCATCTGTCTGAATATCATCTACCTTTTTAACCCATGCTTGGGGACCGCTGTTGGATAACTGTTCAGAAGTCAAGACCTGTGCTCCAGTACTGCCTGTAAAATGGCCTGGTATAGAATTCAGCTCAGCCCAGGCATCAATCTGCAATTACAAAGGAACATAATAATTAAAACATTTCCAAATATTAAGAATATATCAGAATAACTTCCTTGTTGTAGTGCTTCTTGCTATATCAATTTAAGCCTTGGTACATTTCATTTCAAAACAGTTTAAAATAATACTTTCTGAAAAACATCTCCAAGTGTTACCATTTTTCAGTATTTAAATGTTATGACTATTTGAAGAGCAATGGAACCATATTCTTCTCTAAGTGGGAAAAATCCCTCAGAACTTTCAGAAACCTGCAGAAGGTTCACTCTTTATTTTGACATAAATCTTACTCTGTACCTTAAAGTAAGATCCTCAAAGAAGTGAGAAGTTTAAAAACAAAAGCAATTTTGAATCAGTATATTATATGATCAAAGAAAAGTGTTTCCAAAACTGAAAGGCATGGAGATGTAGAGAAAAAGATGTAGATATAAATTAAATTTCATCTTCTTTCAATTTTGCTTACTATTCCCCCCCCCCCCCGCTTTTGTTTTGCTCATCACTCATCCTAAGGAAACAATTCAATGTGTATGTATGTTTGGGAACATGTAAACAACATAGCTTTAAAGAAACTTAAAAGTCTGAAATTAATACTGCTAGAAATATGTAAAACTGATAAGATTTTACATTCCTCAGTTTTTAATAAAATTTTCAAGTTAAAATTGGGAAATAAAAACTATAACTTACCCGTTCTTGTGCACGATTTAACAAGCACATTGCCTCCAAATCAAATGTATTTTCTGTAAGCCTCTTTTGGGCTATCGTCCGTTCACTCAGTGCTGATGAGATGTCCACAGGCTAAAAAAAAAAGGTAAAAATATTATCTTTTCTCTATGTACTTAAGCAAATATTTTCCTACAGAGGAATACAAACTTTTCTCATTACAAGCCAATATTGTGGCCAGTAGGTTGGCCCCTGTTACACTCCTGTTTTGCAAGCTGCACTGGTTGCCAGTTTGCTTCAATTCAAGGTGCTGATTAGCATCTTTAAAAGCTCTTTGTGACATGAGACCAAGTTGCCAAAGGAACCATCTCACCCCAATGGTCAGGGAATTCTGGCTGACGGGGTCTAGGAGAAAATCTTTTCTGCCGTGGCTCCTACCCTCTGGAACATGCTCACCAAGACAATATTTCCCCCCATCATTTTGGCCTTCCAAAAGGGCCTGGTGGCCTAGAGAAGGTTAACTCCACTTTCATTCCCTATGTATCTTGCTCCCTTCCTTGGCAGGTTTGTTAATTGTAAGTCAATTTTAATGTTAATAAGTTAATGTTTTAGCTTGTTGAATTTAGTTGGTTGTAAGCCACCTAGAATCACCTATTGGTGAGATGGGCAGCAAACAAACAACACACACATAAATAATGTGCCCCTCAATGCAATTTTTCTTATAAAACAACCCATTAATGTTATACTTATATCTGTTGTGAAAGCAGTTGAAAAATGCATATTACACTTGGATAGTATAATAGTATTGCACTGAAAGTTATAATTATCTTTCTAAGGTGTTTCAAACTTCTCACAAGGCGAGAGTCCAGATTTAACCTGTCTCAATATTTGGTCACAAAAGGATAAGGTGCATGACTTAGATTCCATATTACAATGTGCAGTACATGTTTACACACACACACATACCTCAATTTTTGAACATATTTTCCTAGCATTAGAGTTATAATTCAAATATAGATTGTCTGAGAAATAAGTAATATTGAAAATACTATAAATAAATGCTAGAAATAATATATATACCGTGTTTTCCC